>CAUYRT010047669.1:0-25109 GCA_963574885.1 Lepilemur ruficaudatus
GTGCTAACTCACTGTCATTTCTTAAAATTGAGTAATATTCAATTGTGAACATATACCAGATTTTAACAATCCACTCATGAATTGACGGGCACTTGGGTTGTTTCCACGACCTAGCAATAGTGAATTGTGCTGCCATAAACATTCGGGTGCAGATGTCTTTATCATAGAATGACTTGTGCTCTTCTGGGTAGATACCTAATAATGCTGTTGCTGGATCGAATGGTAATTCTAATTTTAGCTCTTTGAGGAATCTCCAAATTCTTTTCCACAAAGGTTGCACCAATTTGCAGTCCCACTAACAGTGTAAGAGTGTCCCTATCTCTCCATATCCTTGCCAGCATTTGTTGTTTTGGGATTTTTTGATAGAGGCCAGTCTCACTGGGGTTGCTCATTCACTTTTCCAGGCTAGCCAGGTGTCCGGAAGTTCCCCTGAAGGAAGTCAAGATTTTCCTTCATTTCCACGCTTGAGGGTCCCAGCAGGTCCCTCAGAGGGGTCCCTGTTTGGTTTCACACACACCATTCCGAGGCTCTGATATTCCTCATTCTACTTTCTACCTCCATGAAATCAACTGTTTTAGCTCCCATGTATGAGTGAGAACACGCAATATTTGTCTTCCTGTGCCTGGCTTATTTCACCTAACATAATGACCACCAGTTCCTTCCATGTTGCTGCAGATGACATTATTTCATTCCCTTTTTAATGGCCAAATGGCATTCTATTGTGTATATATACACCACATTTTCTTTATCCATTTGTCCACTGAGGGACACTTAGGTTGATTCCATGTCTTTGCTATTGTGAATAGTGCTGTGACAAACATGCAAATGCAGGTATCCCTTTGATATACTCATTTCTTTTTCTTTGAATAAATATGCAGCAGTGGGATTGCTAGATCTTATGATAGTTCTATTTCCAGTTTTTAAAGAAATCTTCGTATTGTTTTCCACAGTGGCTGTACTAAACTACATTCCCACCAATAGTTCCCCTTTTCTCTGCATCCTTGTCAGCATCTGTTCTTTTTGTTTTTTTAGTTATAGCCATTCTGACTTGGGTAATATGATATCAGTCAGAATGTGGTTTTAATTGGCATTTCTCTGATGATTAGTAATGTTGAGCCCTTTTTCATATTCCTGTTGACTATTTGTATATCTTCTTTTGAGAATGTCTATTCATGTTCTTCGCCTACTTTTTAATGGGATTATTTATTTTTTTACTGCTAAGTTGTTTGAGTTCCTTCTATATTCTATTAGTCCCTTGTAGGATAAATAATTTGGAAATATTTTCTTTGATTCAACAGGTTATCTCTTCACTCTGTTGATTGTTTCTTTTGCAGTGTGAACATTTTCTTATATTGATACTGTAGGGGCCAATGGAAACCTACCCCCTCATCTTCTGAAAGTTTGCCAAAAATTCAACTCAGAAAAGCCAGATTAAGTGGAAAAAAGGCATAGAAATTTATTAATATGTACAAGGAGAGAACCATAGAATGATTACCCACCCTGAGTTCTTAAGCTAATATGCCATCCTGGCAAAACAGCTTATGGAAGGGGCCAGAAGAGGAATTCTGTTGAGGGGATTATTAGGGAGAATGAATGGATCTGAAGCAGAGAGATTGACTTGTAAATAGCTCACTTTGGAATTTCAGTGATCCTGAGAGGGAGATATTATCTTGTGAAAGGGGCTGTTTAGGTATGGTGTCATTCTTGGTCTTACAGGGAGGGGAAGAAAAAAACAATTGTTCTCCTTGTTGAGTCTAAATCTTAGGTCGGTAAAGGAACTTCAACTTCATCATGTGCTTTGTGAGAGAACGTCAGAGAAAGCTTGAGGCTTCTCTAGTTCAAAACACCATATTTTTGGGCATCAGTTTCAAAACCTCAACAATAGAAAGACTTTGTGCCATCTGTATGCAGGGAGGATAGTAATACACCCATGGAGGAAACCAAGACTCTGAACAGTTAAGTGACCTGTCCAAGGCCATCCTACTAGTGAATAGCTGAGTAGAGGCTTGGACTCTACTGTCTCTAACATAAGGTGTCTCCCCTCTGGAGAATTTTATTGTTTGACCTTCTTTAATAAGTTATCTCCATTGATTTGTCACCTAGGAAAAATTTGAATTCAAGTATGTCTTCTTTTCTTTGGTGCCTCCCAACCTGGGTTATTCTATGTGTATATTCTGGGCATGTGTTCTTAGCTTTGCATTTGGTGTGTTGGGAGACCCCTACTTACTTATCTTTGATGCCTGATAATGTTTACTCCATAGAATCATGGATACCAAAGATGTTTTTGCTAGAAGAGATTTCAACTCCATTTACTCTGCCAATTAATGGATAGGGAACCGAGGTCCAAAGAGTTTTCGTGATTTCTCAAATTTGTCCAGCTTATTAGTGGTTAACACTCAGTTAACAGCCTAGGTTGATTGCTTTTAGACTTTTTCCACCGTTAAATCTCTGACTCGGAGTAGGGGCAAGGGCAATATATGTAACCTAAACATTTGTACCTCCATAATATGCTGAAATAAAAAAAAAATCTGAGTTAAAATGAGCACATTCTTGGAAAGGAAAGGTCATTGAGTGGTTATGAGCTACTAACACCAATGTGTGAATTAGGCAATCAGATCCTTCCAACTGACAGCTAATTGGAATTGCTGAACCATCTGGCCCACCTGTCCCATAACTGTGGGCTGATAAATGCCTAACCTAGAACCTCTGAATGTTAGCTGCCCAATAATAAAGACTAAATCATTTATTTTTGAAGATTCTTTCAGCTTTTCTCATTTCAATTTCTTCTTATTCATTGTACATGAAGATGGTGGATTTACTTTATTTCATCCTTTCTCTCTCCTGATACTCTTTTCTGTCAAGGCCTTGACCATACAAAATATTACAGTTGAGGAAGCCGTCAATGACTAAGGAAAAATCTAAATGAACTGGCTTGTTTGAGAATCTAACCCATGATGTTAGTTTTGGGAACACTCTGAAGATCATCAGGAAATGAAATTAATCTAGCTTTGGGGGCCTGGGGTGAGAGACAATCCCAGGCTCCTTGTAGTTCCAGAAAGCAGGAGTCAATTGGGGGTAATAAATTCTGGGCTTTCCATTAGATCAAATTTCTTTTGATTCTCCATCATTACAATCCCCTCTGCAGTCCCCACCAGGTCTGCTTCAAGATGAGATGAGCACCAAGATGTCATAAGGCATTTTGGGGACTTACTAATCACACATATTTCTAACTAATGGCTTTTCCTGACCCTGAGATGTGCCTATCTTACAACAGAGCCCCTCACCCAGTCTCCGCTGCTCTTTGAGACTCTCACATTAAGTGTCAGGTTCTCTTAGACTGGAGGGTATTTGAGCTGACTTCTTACCTCACTGTCTCTCCAGTGATTTAGAAGTTTACACAAGGTGGGGTGGGGGCACACTCTTAATTAGCATAGAAGATGTGGGAATTCAAGCAGAACCTCCACAAAATGCTGGAGTTCCCAGTTTTATTTGCCAAAGGAGAGAATCTCTTCAGTTTTCAAGATTTTAAACACAAAATCACATAGAACTTGATTCTCAAAACATAGCTTCTTAGCGTATTGAGCTTAGACTGCCAGATACGTTTTTGTCATTCACGGGCGTTCACCAGAAGATGAATTTGTCTCCTAATAAATAAGCAACAGATCAGATGCAGCGCAGGGACAGAAGTATGAAAATGTCATAGTCCTTGATACTTCAGTTGCATTTGTTCTGCATATGATTTAATAAAAACTGTAGCAAAGTTTTCTTGGTGGGAATTGCACCTTTTAAATATGGAAGCAAGATTCCTTTGTTAAGGTTCACCTTTGATAGTAGGCTGTAGAAAATGCTGCGTCAATCTTCAGGACTAAGCAAGGCTATTTCTGTCTCTCAAAGAATTGAAAGTAAGTCTTGTGAAAAAGGCAAGAGAGAATCAGAACTTACGAAGGCTCACTCAGTTCCATGGCTGAACATTTTGTGAGGAGTACTGTAAGAGAAAAATTTTGGATTGGTTTTAAAGTTGCATACGATAAAACTTTCTTAGGAAGAGTGTTAGCTGAAAGCCAGGCTCTAATTGTAGAAGTCCTGCTGGTATTCCGTTAAAAAAAAAAAAAGGTTGTTTCCCACCACATTTTGTTTGGGTGAGTGGCTTGAATTGAACCTCTTTTGTCCCATATATTTTTTTAAATTGGATTTTGCATTTGTTTTGTTAGTTATTGTTGTGCTTTATTGGAGAGGATTATCCTCATGAAGAAGCAATGGGTAATATTGAATTTCGGTTGTTCTAAACCCACACGTACTTTGTCTTTTCACTGTCTTCTTGCCAGGGGACCAAGAGTGTGCTCCTTGTAACAGAGGTAGGTTGGACTACATTTTTACAGATGGACCTTTCAGGTTAGCTGTGAGCTAATAAGAAGTTTTCACAGCGTAGAATCCAGAGGGGCCAGGAAGTACTTCAGAGTTTGCTGAAGGAAAACAAAGATTCACAATTTAGACTATCCTGATTTGAGTTCAGATTATAATTTCCTCTGATATCAGGAGGTTTATTCTTTTCATCATTTGCTTCCTTACTCTTTGGTGGCATTTGAACTTTCCTAACACAAAACTAGTACAGAACTCTTTGGCAGACAAATGAGTAGCGAACCCATATATATATATGTTTTTCATTTTTTGCATGACTGATCTAGGAAGTCATGAAAAAGGTGTTCATGTGAATAGTTAATCTAAAAATATTACTCTTAGTTGATTTTTAAAATGTAAATTTTAAACTTTTTGTTCCCTGTTTCCCAGAAAAATTAGCATCTGAGCTAACACTTTTTTGTGTTGTCTGGTGTCTAGGATTATTTCTTTCTGTCATCTTTTGAGATTTATACTTAGTTGCCTTGAAAAAGATTTAAATACTTTTTCTTGCTATTCATAATGCATCAGTCCGTGTTTTGAGTATCACTCCATATCACATTAATCAACCAGAGAGCATACTTGGACGTTCAGTAATAGCTGATGATTATTTGGCTGGGTTTCAAAGCAATAACATTAAAAATGCTTCTAATGCATAATTTTTCTAAAGTGAGATTAAGAATCCAGAATGATTAAGTAGAATGGGAGCCACTGATATTATCTGGTTTTAGCATACTTAGCCTGAAGAGTCTTAAATGAAGTCACAGGACTTACACGTGGCAAAGAAAAGAGAGAAAGAGAAGAGAGAGAAAGAAAGATTCAGAAGTTAAGCAAACTTCTTCATTGAAGAATTTCTTAAGGCTGCCAATATGTTAATGTGTATTGTAAATCTCCAAGATGGGGAAAATGTTTAATTCTGGACAAATTTAATAAGTGGCATTTCCCAGTTGATTGACCAAGGGTCCCTTTTTTGACAGAGCACTGGGCAAGCCTCGTGTTCATCTACTATGTGGAAATATTCTTCCTTAGCTTCCCCTATCCTTGAACCAAAATATATATTTGTTACTAAATGAAACAATCTTAACAGCTTTAATTTTACATGTTGTTGGCATCATTGGTGTAAGTCTAGAGAAAAAGATATAAAAACGCAATGGCAATGTTCTAACTCAGAACACTCATGGGATCGAATGTATATTGATGGCAGTAAAAGTCTTTGAGATTGTTTTTGCCCTAACTTAGATTTCATTCCTAAAAAAGTCACTTAGGTGGTGAGGAGTGAAAGACTCCTTAACTATCAATAGGTAAATGATAAAATGAAAGTAGAGAGATTAGAAATGCTTCGTTGCAAGGAGAATGAAATTCTTAAATGATGTAGATACCTATGGAGGCATGAACCTCTTCTCACTTCTTCTCACTCCACAAGGGACATTCAAATTATGATAGCAATTATTGCGTCACTTCCAAAGAATGTGTTTCTAGAGTTAAGATTTTATGTAAAACTAACTATATTTAAGTCTATAAAATAGGGCGCATCCAGTGAAAACATTTGCTAAGTTGCAGTCAAAATTACTAGACTGCACAGGATTCATCAGAGTCTAGTTACTGTCCTCCCATCTGCCTCTTAGAGCTGTGAGGATGGAGATTTGTGCTGGTCACACCACCTGTGCTCCCAGGACTCAAATAGTGATTGGCACAAAGTAGATTTACATTGATTAATTTTCAAATGTTTATCTCAAAGCATGGGAATAAACATGTAGTCATAATAATATCCTTTTTACATATTGCTGAATTAAATTTGTCTACATTTTGTTAAGAAGTTTTGTGTCTGTGTTCATGAGACATACTGGTCTACAATTTTCTTTTCTTAAAATGTCCATGTCCGGTTTTGGTATCAGGGTTCCACTGTCCTCGTATAAAGATTTGGGTTCTATTTCCTCCTCTATCTTCTGAAAGGTTTTATAAAGTTCCTTGCGTCTGTTTGATGCTCATTAGGTTTTACTTCTCCAAGGGTCGAGAAAGAAATTTAAATATACTTAGCATCCCATTTCCTGAAATGTTTACCTGCTATATAATAAAAGTTCACGAGTAAAAATAATTTTGCATCATCCGCAGATTGTATTTATCTACATATTATAATTACTTGCCTTCTCCTAAAGCCGGCATAGATATTTGAAGCATCAGAACAGTAATCCAAAGGTGACGTTTATTCATGTATATGTATTTTGGTTTGTTTGAGTAATATGTAGTAGCCTAGGGAGTGCTTCTCTGGGTATGCAGTAACACAGCCAGCTTTAAGTAACTTTTCATATTATTTCATAAACTAGAATATCTAAAAATAAATTGTCTAAAAGCGTACTGTCACTCTTTTTAATCAGTGTGACAGGAATTAAGAATATTAAGGTTTATTGAAATTCTCCAACGCGCCGAAATCTTCATTAGATCCAGGCTTTCTAGGCTTCTTGGAAACAAAGCTTTTCCTCGGGGCTGTTGAGGCCAATTACACTCATGTCAGCCTCATCTTTTCGTATTGTCTCCAATCGCTTTTCCTCCGGAGTATAATGAGCTGTGAAGTGTTCAAAAGAGAAAAGAAAAAATCGAGGCCTTGAATTAGACACAAATTGGAAAAATAAGTCTTGAAATAATTCAAAACAATCATTTCTTTTATTTTTGCTTCTTCGATACGTATGAACTATAGTCAACTTCTAGGACGTACAGTACACTCTGGAATTTCTTGTTTTCGCTTTCTTCCTTTTTCACTTTGTTTTGCTATTGCTTAGGTAACAACATGTGAATAAAAATGAGAGAACACATGGTAATTGAGACTCAAAACAGCAGAATGAAAGTCACAAAGGGCAATCTATTCTAAGTTAGTGTTCTGAAGGGAATATTCTCATAATTTATGCTTTATATTTCTGGAAAAAATGTTTGCGTCTAAAATACGATTAGCCTCTTTAAATAGACAGGGGGGGAATGAGAATAGATATTTATGTTGTGTTGAAATTTTGGGGCCATAGAAATGATTATAGGGACCTCTTGAAAGCCAAGAATGCTCGCGTGTGTGTGTGTGTGTGTGTGTGTGTTTGGAAAGCCCCATGGGCTGTGCGTTGCGAGCGTGAAGCAGCCTTCAGGCATGTGTCCATCAGCAGGGAGTGCGTTAAAACACAACCTTGCTAACCTTGAAGGGTCACACCCGAAGCCAGTTGTTGCTTTTGGAGGCCTTTTTATTTAAATAGGATGTTTCCCCCTTCATATCTCAATTTAATTTTGTGCTTCTCACACACTGATAAAAATAAGACATGATGTGTGCTCTGGTTAGGCTTGGAAAGTGATGATTGATAGCTAGAGAGAACCCTGAACCAGAGGAAGGGAATTGAGAAGGAGGGGCCATCTTTTTTTCTTTACATGGAAAACATCTCAGGATAAGAGTGGAAACAATGTTTTGAACAAATATATTTAAAAAATATGTAGTAGGCACATTTTTCAGTCATGTTATGATGAGAAACAGATGTAGATGCAGTTAAATCATGTCAAATACGAACTGCCTGTGTACCCTGTGTATATGTGTAATATTTAACTACAGAAACAGTCACAGGAGAACTACTCTGGACTAATCTTGGAAGCAGGAAGCCACAAATTATAGGTCTGAAATTTACCATGCATGGCTTATGAGCCCAGATAAGTAAAACCAAGTGAAAACACTCTGAAAGTTTTATAAATAATTCATGTTTTTTGGTAAGGGGAGGGAAGGGAAGAGATTAGGAAGAACTTCAATATGCTTTATTAAAGCAAAATCAGTACATTTAATTATAAGCAGTATATTAAGAATAATATGATAGGAATTTAGTTAGGCATTTAAATATAAGGTATATTATATTGGTTATCACCTTGTATAGGCCAAACTACTGTGGAATCATAATTTATCTTCAGTTAGGTTCTAAAGTTAGCACATAAGGCAAAAATTACATATATTCAGATTTATGCTTGAAAGTCCCCTTGGAAGGCATCCTGTTTGAGAAAGACACACATAGGTCTGCTAACACGGCCCCAAACAGATCCTCCTAGCCTCCGAAGGTTCCAGGTGATGGGGTTTGCTTTTGATCATGAGCCAAACGAGGGAAAAGGCAATTATTGACATCAGGTGCATATTGCGTGGAAAATATATATCGCTAAAACTAGAAGCACACCATGATTCTAGGCAGGTAGAAATGAAAACAGCTTTGTGCCTTCCATCTCTCACCCCCAATCTGGGGAATATAGTTCTTGAAGGTAAGAGTGGAATGTTCTATTTATTTTTTTATGGGTTTCCAAGTTAAATTTTTATTTCATCAAAATAATATTCTCTAATCACCTTCTGTGCTTTAAATTATTTTCTTGAGGAATGATCTTCAAATACTGAAATGCACAAGTCATAAGTTACCAAACTAAACTGGATCCGTTTGCCCATGCGCAACGGAAAACCAAACACTGAGACTCTTGAGTTTTGCAGAGAGAAAGGCTTATGGCCAGGCAGCCAAGCAAGGACACAGGAATGGTGTTTACACCTTTCTTCCCTTGCTGGAGGGGTTTCGGGGCTGGTTAGTGACTGGCAGAAAGGAAGGGGAGTTTGGGGTGTGTGCGGTTGTCTCTGCGTGCTTCTTCATGGGTCGTGGGCACATGGGAGGGGGTTGGTACAAAACACACAGGTTGTGACGTAAAAAGTTCACTCATCAGGTGAGAAAGTCTATCCTAAACAGGCTTTGTCAGCCGTGTTGGTTCCAGCCTGTTTCAGCCAGTTTCAAAAGCAGAGGGGATTGTAGCAAACTGTTTCTTTATCTACTATTCTGCAAGACAAGCTCAGGGTTTCTGTTACCGGTTTTTTTTAACCCTGTGGGGCATGGTTTCAGTAAGTGCAGTTCTATGAGTTTTGACAAATGCATGTATTCACGGAACCCACACTGTTAACAAGAGGCAGAACATTTCCCTTCATGCCCCTTTGCGGTCAATCCCACCATCCTCTCCTCTCCCCAGAGGCAGTCATTGTTCTGATTTCTTGCTCCACAGATTAGTCTTGCCTGTTCCAGAACTTCATATCAAAGACATAGATGGCATGTAATCTTAAGAATCTGGCTTCTTTTGTTCAGCATAATGTGTGTGAGGTTAATTACATTGTTGCATAAATTATTGGTAGTGTTTCATTTCTGTTTATTGCTGTGTATTTGATCGTATGACAATATCACAAGTTGTCGATTCCTGTTGATGGACATTTGGGTCGTTTCTAGTCTGAGGCTATTATAAATAAAGTAGCTATGAATATTCATACACAAGTCTTTGTGTGGACATATGTTTTTCTTTCTCTTGAGTAAATACTAAAGAGCAGAACTGGTGGTCATAGGGTATGTTATGTTTACCTTTGTAAGAAACCACCAAGCATTAAAAAAAACTAGATTTTTACACTCCCATCAGACACGTACAAGAGTTCTGGTTGCGCCGTATCTTACCAACATCCTTAATTTTTGCCGTTAGAGTGGGTTCATAGTGGTATCTCATTGTGACTTAATTGCATTTTCCTAATGATTCACTTTGTTGAACCCTATTTTATGCGCTTATTGACATTTGTAGATCTGTTAAGTGTTCAGGTCATTTGCTCATTTTTAATTGGTCTCTCTGTCTTTTTATTACTGCATTGGAGAAATTCTTTATATATTCTAGGTACAGGTTCTTTGACAGATACATGTTTTATGAATATTTTCTTCCTATATTTCTGGCTTGCTTATTTTTTTGTCACTTTTGATAAACAAAATGTTTTTTCTTTTTTTATGCATAGTGCTTTCTGTATCCTGGTTAAGAAATCTTTGCCTAGTCCAAGATCACAAAAATATTTGTTTATATTTTCTTCTGGGACTTTCATGTTTAGGTCTGTGAGGTAGGAATTGAAGTTAAATTTTTTCTTTATAGAATATCCAGTAGTTCCAGCAGTATTATTATTATTTTAATGAATTACTTTTAATTGATAAAATTATATATATTTATCATATACAATATGATGTTTCGAATATTTATACATTGTAGAGTTGCTAAATCAAACTAAATAATGTATACATAACCTCACATGCTTATGATTTGTGGTGAGAAAACTTAAAATCTACCTGTAGTGATTTTTTGAGACTATAATACATTGTTATTAACTATAATCATCATCTTGCACAATAGGTCTCTCGAACTTATTCCTCCTAATTGAAATTTTGTATCCTTTGATCAATATTTTCCCCCCACCCCCAGCCTCTGATAACCACCATTCTGTTCTCTGCATCCATGAATTCAACTTTTTTAGATTCCACACATAAGTGAGGTCATGCAGTATTTGTTTCTCTGTACCTGGCTTATTTCACTTAACATAATATCCTCCACTTTCATCCATGTTGCTGTCGATGACAAGATTGCTTTCTTTCTAAATGTCAGATAGTATTCCATTGTATATACAGGCGTAACTCAGATGCTGTGGGTTTGGTTCCAGACCACCACCGTAAAGTAAATATCACAGTAAAGCCAGTCACATGTATTTTTTGGTTTTCCAGTACATATAAAAGTTATGTTTACACTTTGCCGTAGTATTAAGTGTGCAATAGCATCACGTCTGAAAAAAACAATGTATATATTTTAATTAAAGATAACTTTATTGCTAAAAAATGCTAACAACAACGTGAGCCTCCAGCCAGCCACGATGATCTTTTTTGATGGTGAGGGGTCTTGCCTCAATGTTGATGGCTGCTGACTGATCAGGGTGGCTGTGGCAATTTCTTAAAATAACAATGAAGTTGTCCACATGGATTGACTCTTCCTTTCCCAAAAGATTTCTCTGTAGCATAAAATACTGTTTGATAGCATTTTGCCCACAGGATTTCTTTAAAAATTGGAGCCAGTAATCTCAAATCCTGCTGCTGCTTTACCAACTAAGTTTATGAAAAATTATAAATCTTTTTTTTAGGATAGAAGTTTTAGACATCGTTTGCTAGGTTTTTCCATAAATATTTTGTTTTTGATGCTATTGTAAAAAGAGTTTGCTTTTTAAACGTAATTGTTCATTTGTTCATTACTAGTATGTAGAAATACTATAGATTTTATATATTGACTTTTTGCTAAATTCATTTATTCGTTGAATAGTTGTTTTGTAGATTTCTTTGGATTCTTCTGTGTACATAATCTATGAATAAAGACAGTTTTGCTTTGTTTTGTTTCTTCCTTTTTAATATTTATGTTTTATTTATTCTTCTTGTGTTATTGCACTGATTAATCCTACCAGTACAATTCTGAATAGAAATGGTTAGGGGGAACACCAAGGCATTGTTGCTGATTTTAGTTGGTGAATGGTCAGTCTCACCATAAAGGATGATGTTAGCTGTAGCTTTTAGTACACATCATTCTTCAGATTGAAGACATTTCCTCTGTTCAGAATTTGCTGTGAGTCTTTTTAAATTTTATCATGAACGAGTGTTGAGTTTTGCCAAATGCTTTTTTCTAAACCTACTGAAGTGACCATGATTATTCTCTTTTATTTTGTCAATGTGCAGAATTATATTGATTGGTTTTCAAGTTAAAATAAACTTGCATTCCTAGGATATGTTACCCTTTTTACATATTATTGGACCTTATTTGCTAATATTTTAAGAAGACTTTTGTAATAGTGTTTATTTGTATATAATATTCATTTTTAAATAATTTTCTTCTCTGTTTTTGGTAACAGTGTTATGCTAGACTCATAAAAACAGTTTGGAAATGTTTCCTCTGCCCTTTTTTGGAATATAGACTTAATAACTCTGTCTGAATCACAGGGTTATTTTGGGAATCAATTGAATGAATGTATATAAAAATCCTTAAAATATATGTGATAAACTGTATACATAGAAAATATTAATATTTTGTTATTTAAAATATTAGTATGACGTAAGTATTCTATTAAATGACATTCTGTATTCTGATTTTTCTAAGATCTGGCAACATTATCCATTCATTTATTTGAGACATAATTTAAAGACAGCATATTTGGCTCCATGGTAATACAAAAATAAATCAGATACAGTCTACTTTTTATAGAGCTTCTTCATAATTATGAGTAGACACATTATGAAGTCCAGAGTTCTTTCTGAAATATATCTCCAATATGGTTTTGTATTAATATTTAAGTGTATTGTAATTCTTTAAATTGATGGTCTTATGTATGCAGGAATTTGTAGTAATTATCAATTACCATACTCCCTTGTACTTCTCCCCTCTTGGTCATGTTGGAAAGTAGAGTTCATCCTAATTATCTGGCCAGAATACATATATTTCATTGTATACATGCCTTCTGAACATATTCTGGGATCATACTTCTTTCTTTTTTTTTTTTTTTACATTTTCTTGTTTATTAATATTTCCTGGATAACTATTTAAGTTGAAGTATGGAAGATATATTTGTTGGCACTGAAATTGAATACCTTGGTAACTATAATTATTTTTCCCTTTTTAAAAAAAATTTAAGAATATTATGGGGGTACAAATATTTTTCGTTACATGGATAACTTTTGTTATGCTTGAGTCAGGGTTGTAAATGTGCCCATCACGCAGATCAAGGGTGGGGAAACTTTTCATGTTGGACGGCCACATTAATTTAGCTCGTTATTGGTCTTTCAAAAAGATGATATCTAAAATAGAACCTTACTTGAATGCCAGTATACCTATCAGTTTGGATTTGCAACCCACTCTCATTTCAATAAGATAAAAACTGTTTTGTTAGAGACGGTAGAGCAATTTTCACACAGGGTTGTGGGCAGGGAGAGGAGAGGATTGTGTTTGTACCCTAGCATCTGAAATGCAAATCCATGTTTATTAATCTGAGATTATTTTTTTCTTCATCTAGAGTTACCTTTGAATCACTTAGCAATCTGTCTTCCCTCCTGACTAAGGGCACAATTCTTGTGCAAGAGTAGGAGGCACCAGAAGAAGGGAGGGACCTGCCAGAGAGCAAAGGTGCTTTTCTTTGAGGGAGGGAGAAGGCCGATATCAGGGCAACCCAACCAGGGTTTGGCTGAGTGCTACCCAAAGTGAGAGTTAAGAATGTGCACATTTTAATTTTGATTCTATATTTCTGTATTTCAATTTTCATTCATTTCCAAACAAACGTTTATTTTAAAAATTTCAAATTTGACATGATTTTCCCTATTTGAAGACAGATAGGGAGACCAGTATCCTGTGGTCAAATATAGGCACACTATTGGGCCTGGATTATCTGCAACCAAGCTTGGTGTGGATTCACAGGACTAAGACGGATTCAATGTGGGACTTAGGATGTTGTCATCATTGGTGGTGGATACTGGCCCGTTCCCATCTGTGATCCTCGCCACAAGTGAAAGTGACTTAGAGCCTCTGACTCTAGTCCTTCATCTAGCGTCGTGCCTTGTAACTATATTCAAACTAAAGATGTTACCACTGAACTCCATACTGGGGATGTGGGCTACTGGTAACTCAGTTTAGTCATGTTAATAAAACAGGAATATTAGAGAAAACTCTTCAGATTTCTAAAGCTCCCACTCTTAGTACTCTGCCTCTGTACTTTCATGGACCCTGTTTTTCCCTGTAGAAATGTCATATTCACTGAAATGCTTTGTCCCATGTCCCACAGAAGAGCTCTACAAATATTTACTGAGCACCAAGATGATTAAGTGCTTAGGATACAGGGTGAGCAAAAACATTCACTTTCCATATTCTCCTGAGGCTTAAGTCTAATGGGGAGAGAGATATTAATCAAATAGCCACACTAGTGAAGGCATAATTACAAAGTAGATAAGACCTTGAAGGGAAAGGAACTCATTTATATGAGAGCTTATGCCTGAGACCTTGAGGGCTAAAAAATATTTTCAAGCATTTGTTCTTTTGTGGTTTTGATCTTATCTCATTTTGCCTTTTACAAAACTGAAAGCTATTCAGAATGTAAATTTTTCATGTAAAGACTTGAGATCAGCTGGTGAGATGATCAACAGAGATGAGAATTCAATGTGCAACAGTAATTAATACATTTCTGAGCTTTCCTTTACTATTAGAAGAAACAAAGAAATTCTTAGGATATTAAGATAGACAGGGAAACACAAGAGAAAGGAAAGGTTTAAAAAGTGAGAAGAAAACAAAAGAAACGTTTTTAAGGTAGATCTGATTTTGATTAGTATTTTCTTAATATCTTTATTGGTAATGCAAACATGTGTATGTTTGTGGGTTTTTTTTGCATTTCTAATGATTGGCTCAACCTATTATAAAAGTGATTATTTCATTAATCATTCCAATATGCTTGGCACTTTTCATAAGAACTACTGGCTCAGAGCCATAGTGTCCAGTGTCATTCTTCCATTGCCATTTACGTTGGACATGTCCCCTGACTCTAGTCTCAGTTTCTAACATGAGCTGATAATATGCCAAGGACTTGTTTTTCATGATCAAAAAGAAGTCAGCTTAAAAGCATTTTGTAGAATATATACATATGTAAATGGTATGATGATTATGAGCCAAAGAGCAGAGTTAACTCCCTTTTTGATGCCAGAGGAAGAATCAACAAGAGGTGGTGGAGGAATCTGTGGAGCAGACGCAGAAACAGAACACGAAGAAGAATTTTTGGTTCCTTAGTGCTTCTCTTTTCTATATATGCATACATATGATTTCATATCAGTTTGGAATTTACTTGCTTCCATAATAATTCAGTAAAATTTTATTAACTAGAACAGTGATTGGGTTGAATGGAGATTGGGAGTAACCAAAAACATCTTTCTTTAATAAATACAGTAGCATAGGCAAATAGTAAAGGAAAATGTTTCAAATATTCAATAGAATAGACTTTTTATAGGCTCTTAAAGCATTCTGGGATAGTGCTAAATTTAAATACCATTTGTTCCTTAGATTCTCTAAAAGATTTGCATGGTGTTGATTTGTTGTCATAAAGTAAATAAGAATATACACTGAAAAGCA
This sequence comes from Lepilemur ruficaudatus, assembly GCA_963574885.1. NCBI lineage: Eukaryota > Metazoa > Chordata > Mammalia > Primates > Lepilemuridae > Lepilemur > Lepilemur ruficaudatus. The sequence continues at coordinate 15,364 of CAUYRT010047669.1, forward strand.
GCTTAAACAAGATTTTCACTATTTCGTTGAGCAATGATTTATTTTTATAAGTGAGTATATTGATTGGTTTATTGATAATCTGGAAAATGGAAGAAATAAAAAGATATTAGATTAGGTGACAGGGTAAATAGGTGGTATCATTCATTAAGGTTATAATGAAAAACAAAATTAAAAAAATTACTATTTATTTTTAATGATGAACAAAAATTGTATACATTTATGATATACAGCATGATGTTTTGAAATATGTATACATTGTGGAATGGCTTAATCAAGCTCATTGATATATGTATTACCTCAGATACTTATCATTTTTTTGTGTTAAGAACACTTAAAATCTCTCTTGGTAATTTTCAAGTATACAATTCATTGTTATTAACTATGGTCACCATTTTATACAAGAGATCTCTTGAATTTATTCCTACTGTCTACCCGGAATTTTGTAACCTTGGAGCAGCATCTTTCCAATCCTTCCCTTTCCCCTTCCCCACCAGCCCCTGGTAATCACCATTCTACTCCCTGTTTCTCGAAATTTGACTTTTTTAGATTCCACATATAAGTGAGACCATGCAGAATTTGTCTTTCTGTACCTGGCTTATTTCATTTAACAAAGTGTCCTTTAGGTTCATCCATGTCATCAAAAATGATCGGATTTCCTTCTTTTTAAAGGCTGAATAGTATTCCATTGTGCATATATACCACATTGTCTTTATCCATTCATCTGTTGATAGACACTTAAGTTGAATCCGAATCTTGTCCATTGTGAATAATGGACAAGATGTTCAATAATGCAATGAACATGGGGGTGCAGATATCTCTTCAACATACTGATTCCATTTCCATTGAATATATACATAGAAGTGGGACTGCCGGATCATATGGTAGTTCTATTTTTAGTTTTTTGTGGAACTGCCATACTTTAAAGTAGTTGTGCTAATTTACATTCCCACTGACAGTGCATAGGAGTTCCCTTGGGTTCCCTTTGCTTCACATCCTGCCAATGCTTGTCATATTCATCTTTTTGATAATAGCCATTCTAACTGGAGTGAGGTGATATCATTGTGGTTTTAATTTGTATTTCCCTGGTAATTGTCAATGTTGAACATTTTTTCATATATCTGTTGGCCAGTCATATCTCTTCTTCCGAGAAATGCCTGGCAGTTGTGACATGAGCTTCTAGATTTAGCTGAAGTCCACTTGTAGGTTTTGGAGAACTGAGTGTGTAGTAAGAATTGGAGCAGTGGGAACAGACTCTTTCACAAAGCTTGACTGAAGGGAAAGTAAAAAATAAGCAGCAACTCAAGTGGCTGCAGTGAAAAGGATTTTTTAAAAGGTGGGTGGGATTTAAGAATGATTATGGATTGAAGGAGAAAGAGTAGAGGGAAAATGTCTAAAGATATAGGACAGAGAAGTGACAAGAAATGTGCCTTCTTCAAACATGGTGAAGGGAGTGGTCTTCAGTCAGAGGAGCAGAGTGGCAGATGTGTGAGGATGGTCTCTAACTCCTCTGTGAAGAAAGGTGAGATGGCTGGGTGAGAGACAGTAGGAAGGATATACTGGATGCGAAGGTAGAAATAACCGTTGGCTCCTTCCGTCAGTCGAGTGTCATTACACACATCGTTGCCCCTGTTACATTTCAGGTACTGTGCTAGGGATTTAATGGTGATTCCTGTCACCATGGAGTGGGGAACAGATATTAATCTTAATCATATAAATATATTCAAACTAGTGACATAGATAAATGCTGTGAATGAGAGGTTCTGAGACGATAGAATGGGTAGTTTGATTCAGTCAGAGAGCTCAGGAAAAGTTACTTGAGAGAGATGGAGAGGTACGAAGTACATGACAGTTAATACATGTTAGTTTTTCTTCTTAATTTAGAAATTACATTATTTAGAAGAGACAGTTATTTTAGCAAACATTGACCTTTCCCTTATGTTCTTTTACAAAACTTTCCCCATCAGAGATGACTTGACATGTTTTCAAGGGAGTTCCCTTTTTTTTTTTAAACAAATGTACATGTTTACGCTTTTAAAATGAGAAACACAAAAAACCGTGCAACCGATTTTTAATGGATTGTCTTTGTGTTCCTGACATGCAGGTCTCACACCTAATCACACATAATTTAAATTGAAAGAAATCTCATCCTGTGTGAAACTGATAACAAATTAGAACCTTCTAAAGTACTACCACCTTATGAATAATCTAGAAATTGCAAATGCGTGTTACCTCCCCATTGTATTGTAATAGGGACTGGTGTATTTATGATTCTTTTACAGTCCTTCAACACAAATAATTTTTTTTTGTTTTGCTTGTTTTTGTTTATTTTCTAGTGTCATTAACTAATTTTTTAACAGTTTTATTAGCTATACTACAAGGATATAGCAACCAAAACAGCATGATCTTGGTACAAAAATAGAGACATAGACCAATGGAACAGAATAGAGAACAGGGATATGAAACCTACTATTCAATCCAGCAATCCCACTACTGGGTATCTACCCAAAGGGAAGTCATTTTATCAAAAAGCCACCTGCACTCAAATGGTTATTGCAGCACAATTTACAATTGCAAAGATGTGGAATCAATCCAAGTGCCCATCAGTTCACGAGTGGATCAATAAAATGTGGTATATGTATACCATGGAGTTCTACTCAGCCATAAAAAGGATGGAATTAATGCCTTTTGGAACAATTTAGATGGAACTGGAGACCATTATTCTAGATGAAGTATCTCAAGAATGGAAAAACTAACTGAAGAGCACACGTGTGCACAGAAGAATGTAAAACTCAGTGGAAATCAAGCAGGGGTAGGGGGAGGAGGGAAGGGGCAAAAACCTACTTAACAAGAGTAGCAGCATCTATTTACTCCAGTTCCCAGTAGAGAAGGAATAATTATTCGAAACACATAGTGTTCAGAGAGAAGGGGAGAGGCCAAAGTCTGAAGGAGAAAATAGCCTCCCCAGCTAAGTTCCTTCCCATATTTATTTCCAAGGACACGTGCAAGAGGTCTGGGCTGTTGGCTGAGTTCTTTAACGACTTCCGTACACGTTAGCTGTTTTCAGCTGACCTTTGCACGCAGCAAGCAAGCAGCTTCGGACAGGCGTTTTCACCTGTCCCTTCATTCACCCTGCTCACGTTCTTTCCGTCCATCCATCCATCCATCTATCCTTCCATCCTTTCTTCTAGGCCCAGCCCCAACAAACAGATACAGTGAACACTATTTCGGTGATGGGCACACTTACAGCCATGACTCAAACATTACAAAAGTGATCCATGTAACCAAAAACATCTGTACCCCCTTAATACTTTGAAATAAAAAAAGAGAAAGGATTCTCAACATGAGTGAAGTCTGAAAAATTGGCACAAATACTACACTCCTAAAGATAACCACACTTTTGTTCTTTCCTGATGAAACTGATTATTGATGTATTTTAAGAGAGCATTTTGGAGTAGGGTAATAGTTATAACAAAAGGATGTATGAGAATCATTGCTTTCTTTATGTTTAGTTCTTTTAAAAGAAATGATAGAAAAGAGGAAGGGTGAATGAGCCATTCTTGTCTCTACCCCCGCCCCCCAATATTATGTCATTAAAATCAGGAAGGTGTAGCAAAGAAGAAAAATGAGTCTCCTGGTCTAAAAGCTGATAGGCTTGTACACCAGCAATCGTACGACAGTGTGAAAAGTCATACAGCTGCGTTTCAGAATCTGATGTGGATTTAGGAAGATGTGCTAAAGCTCTCAGGCTGCTGATCAGCAGTGCCTCCCTGAGGATGATAACGATTTATTTTGATCTATATATGTGGATGTTGCAGAGTTAATAAATGGGAAAATAAAGGAATATGGGCAAGGATAGGAAACAAACAATTACTTAGCATCTACTAAGTTTCTGATGCCAACCGGGTAAATTCACAGAAATTATGTGACTTAATCCTCAGGACACCCTGGGTCCTAAGTTATATTATATTCGCTTTACAGGTGAAAAGCCGAGATTTGGAGAGAATCATAGTTTCCCCAAAGTTCCTCAGCTAGTAGGAGGCAGAAGCAGGATTTCGATATGTGTCCGTAGTCCTCCCTCCATATCGCGTGGTTGCGACTAAATGGGACAATAAAGTACTCAAGAAAGAGGAAGTGGGGAAACTTGGTTTTACTGCCTCTGTGAAATTGAGTGTGTGACTCAGAGATTTCTGATAGCAGAACCTAGTGGTTGTGGAGTCAAGGTCTGTAAACATTTCAGTTACTGGATTCAAGAGAGTTAACTTAATAACAGAAGCTTGCTGTCAGCTCAAGTATGAAATAAGCGTCTCTTCGAGTTGGTGTAGAGACACAAATGTGAGAAATGAGGCCTCTCTGGATGTGTCCACAGGAAACCACGTGTGCTGGAAGCCATTGGTTTGGAAGTTATTTGTAATATGAACATATCTAGCACACAGCAAAGAATCAGGGTATCAGCACAACTCCATGAACACTCAAATAGATGCCATAAATGACAAATAATAAATCTCATGCACCATACTTTTGATTCCATTCCAAATGCCTTGAAGCTCTCACTTAGAATCTATGTACTAGTGCTTAATCTGATTTTCAAGTCTATAGGAGGATAAAAGAAACTCTTCATTATTATTACTGAAAATAGTGAGAAGAGATGTCTGATGGGAAAGATTAGACAAAAAAATAGAAAAAGCAGTTGTAAGAACTCAAAGATCTCAGCATTAATTCACATTACGGTCAAAGACCCTCAATGGATCCTGGGACCGCCCTTGTAATACATCATGCAAGAAAGAGGAAGTTTTCAATGTCGACCTTGAGTCATCACTATAAGATTAAAATAAAATCGGGCAATTTTTTTAAGTAGGTAGGAGGTATATAGTACATTTGTAATACATTCAGTTATCCCAAATAACTAACACAGAAACGTGTCATTACTTAAAAGAATTCCAAGAACTCAGACCTCTGGAAAACATATTAGTTATGCAAAGCTGATGCATACTCAGAGAGTCTTAGATAATCTGGTGCGTTATCATTTAATGATGAACTCCACTTTCCAGCCACAACTTTCATTGGTACAGGGGCAGGTGGCCTAGGTATGAGATACTCCTGTTGGCCCAAAGAAGAGAGAAGAGAAACTTCACCACCCCGGGGATCAACCATGCCTGCTACTAGCTGTGGGACTTTGGGGAAACTAATGTTCTCTCCAAGTCTCAGCTTTTTCATCTGTAAAGTGAATAAAATATAACGTTTTATGTGAGGATTAAGTGATATAATTCCTGTGAAGTTACCCAATTAGTGTCCTCACTCCCCACTCTCACAGTTACTACAGCGTTGGATAGTTAAAGAAAATCTCCCCAGTCAGTTCTTAACTCCCTCTCCTGATCTTAGATCAGCTAATCTTGGGCAAAAGGGACAAAAGCCCTCCCCCATGGCCTTCCTGGGGTGGTCTCATCACATGTGCACTGTCTCCTGCCCCCAAACATCCACATAGACACACACACACACACACACACACACACACTTTTGTACCAGGTCCACTTGCAAATGCTGTAACTGTAACTAAAAATAATACTGGAGTGTGTGTTATGTACTCATGCTGACAGTCTTTTGTTTTACTTCCTTATTCTTGCCCTACTCCAATTGTGCTAAAAGTGTCAAAGTGTCTGACAAAAATGCAAAAGAAGCTTGACATACGAGGAAGGAAAAATAAAAGGAAGGGGTATGAATAATTTGCAAAATAGAAAATGAGTCTTTAGATGATTGAATCAAATATACTGCTTCCTAATAGACATTTTAAATGTTAAGTCAATCTGTTTTTTTTTCTCTCTTCACTAATAGGAAGTTGACCCAAAGTTGCAGAAAGTTGTTAGATGCCTTTTTAGAAGTCACAAATACAAACTTAAGAAATAGATATTTTATTGCTTGTATGGTGATTATGACCTCCTTTGTCAAGGGGAATAGAAGACTCACGCAGCTTGTAACATTTACTTTCATTTAAAAGAGGATTCCAGGTCATGCACGGTGGCTCAGGCCTATAATCCCAGCATTTTGGGAGGCCAAGGCCAGGAGTTCAGACCAGCCTGGGCAACATAAACCTTGTCTTTATATAACATAAAAAATAAAAAAATAGCTGGTTGTGGTGGCACGTGCCTATAGTCCTAGCTAGTTAAGAGGTTGAGGAGGGAGGATCCCTTGTGCCCAGGAGTTCCAGGCTATGGCGAGCTGTTATTGTGCTACTGCTCTTCCGCCCGGGTGATAGAGTGAGATCCTGCCTCTAAAAACAAAATAATTAAAAAATAAAAGAGAATCCCACTGCTAGCTAAGTAGGAGAAGTCGTCATTCCCTAATTATAGTATAGATCTCAATAAGATCTTTGCAAATACACTGTAGAGATGCTACCTAAATAGAATTTGTGTTTGCCAGAAACTTAATTTCTTTTATGCCTAAACACCACTGGCAGTTGAGGAAGCCTATGCACCCCTTTTCAGGATAACATTTTTAACGCATAAAGCAAAATACAAAGCATTACAAGGAAACCAAATATATAAAAATATACTTATCAAAATATCACAAAATTTGTGGTATAGTAATATAAGTGTTTCTTTATTAAAACATTCAACAGCACAATCTAGCAGCAACTCTAATAACATCTGAATGGGGATAAGAATAAACGGTATTTTAAGATAGCTGCAACACCATAATGGGAGGTGAAAATACCTGTGATTTCTATGGAAAACAAATATACAGATACTGTTAATGCTACTGTGGTTTGTTGCAAATATCTGTATTTACAGGAAATGTTAAATTTCAGCAAGAGGTAAGTAAAAAATGAAGATACATTTTTTCCCATCCAAGCATATAGACTCCCTGAATTCTGGCACCTTGAGGATATCCACGAACCCCAAATTAAGGACCCCTGGAATAGGATTACTTTCATAGAATTATGAACATGGTTGAGATAAATTAAATTTCTTTAAGTGTATAATTACATATAACCTCAAAGACAGTTGTGAATATTTGTTTGATTCTCAAATGGAAATGTCGTTCATTTATTCATGTATATTCTTGCTTATCATGTGCCTTGTTTCTGAAAGGAATTGAGGCAACTTGCATAAATGTATACAGCAAAATATAATAAAATTACAAGTAAATGGATGAGGAAAAAGGAACAGAAGAAGAGTACGAAAAGTAAGAGGCCTCCGGGCGTGGAGTTAATGTACAAAGTGTAAGTGGAAGGTTCTATACTTTTACTAGAGTCTGATGACAAATTTGATTTTCAGTTTTATGACATTCAGTGCGAAAAGTAAGAAATAATTCACTGTAGACTAATCATCATGTCTTCTGTAAAATGAAATGGATGTCTGGCTCTTTCTCTACTGACCAGAGAGAAATTTCTCCCATAGGCCTTGCCTCGTAATGATTGTCTTAGTGCACTGCTATAGCACATACCATAGACTGGTGGCTTAAAAAACAGACATTTACTTCCCACAGTTTTCGAGGCTGCGGTGTCTGAGATAAGGACGCCAGCATGGTTGGTTCTGGTGAGGGCCCCCTTCCTGGCTTGCAGATGGTCGTATTCTTGCTGTGTGTCCTCACACGTCAAATATAGAAAGAGAGAAAGAGGGAATGCAAGAGCTCCATCTCTCCTACGTCTCCTCTTACAAGGGCACTAATCCTATCACGAGGGCTTCACCCTCATGACTTCATCACCTCCCAAAGACCCCATGTCCAAATATCATTGCACCAGGGGTTAGGACCTCAACATAGGAATTTTGAGGGGAAACAATTCAGTCCATAGCAACAATACACTGTGTAATAAAACCAACTTCAAAAAACTTCCTGTTTCATTGGTCTATCTCTTATAATTTTTCAGTGTAAATCAGTGATATACATTTCTGCTGGCCCAGCTTAATATAGGAATGGATCTTAAAATATCTAGTATAATTTTTTTAACCTTTTGGGGGGATAAGGTATTATTTATTTTCATTTTATTTATCAATACCACCTCCTTGGAGGTACTTAATCTTGAAATGTAGATTAGTGATTTCTACTTTTTATATATCTGGACGAATTTGAGATTATGATGAAAGCTATAAATGCATACATCACATTAAATTTTGCACACAATTTCATACATCGCAGACTCAGCAAATAACTCTGGGAGAGTAATAGATGTGCCTTTAAACATATTATATAAACGTTGTGTATTGTAACTGAATCTTTGCCATGAATTGAGAACCATCCAGTTGGATTTCAATGCTTCTGGCAAGTTCTGGAATGTAGCCTATTCTATGCTGCAGATTAAACAAAAGCTTTAATAGCCTGGAGAGCAGGAAACCCACAGACACATTTAACAAAACACGACACTAATATTTCAAGGCTGGAGGGATGCCTGGATCAGATAGCCTCAACCGTTGTGCCCTAGAATCTCATGCCTCCTGGGTAGCGTCACAAATCTGTGGCTACCACCAGTGCATGGCTCTAGGAGATGACCCTACATGTGCACACTGGCCCATCCTTCATTATTCCTGATGTCCCAGCTGAGTCGAAGCTGTGATGTGAGGGACCAGGGATAACCAGGGTGGACCCAAGAGTGTGTGGGACCTGATGCTTATACGATTTGAGGGAGCTGCTCTTTAGGAAAAATGATATGAAATTGTAAATAGTGAGTTGTAAGAAACTTAATATTTAAAAGGTAAATATAAATAAGTAAGTATATTATGAGGATACCACTGCCCCACTACAGTCCAGCCTGGGAGACAGAGGAAGACCTCCTCTCTAAAAAAAAAAAAAAAAACCAAACCAAACCAAACCAAAACAAACAAACAAACAACACAAAAAAAAGAAGGAAAGAAAAAAAAAAGAAAAGACGTGACAGAACTGACAGTAAATTTCAAATTTTTAAAAGCTAACAAATACCATCAGCAGCACATTCAGCAAAATAACTTAACTTTTAAAACTAACTGTTTGACATACCTCTAAAACAATTTCCCCTACAGTTTTAGCTGCAGGCTTTTCGATTGCCTCTTCATATGACAATGATTTCGTAATGCCATATTCTCTAGAGAACATAGGAAGATAGCCTTTCCTCCAGGATAGTTGATCAGAATTGATATTCCTTTCTATTGATTGTTAAAAAAATTTCTTTTGGCTTCACAATTTATTCCTTGTCATATAAACTTAGGATTTCTTCCTCACTTTGTTTTTTTCAATTATGAGCTTTAAAATTTGGAAGGATTTTCTATAAACTTGTTTCTGGTCCTGTTTCAAGACTTGATTTTCCTTCACTATCCATAGATATCCGGTATTGGGAGACACAAATGTGTTCACATGGTAATATGACCTCGGGTCCTGGGCCACTTGCCTAGTGATGTGGCACAGTGAGCAGCAGAGTTTCACTGGAAGTTATCCCTACACTCGGACAGCTAGCAGTGTCTATACAAGGAAGATAGCAAGCAACAAAACAAAACAAGTGTGTCCCCATGCCTAGATATTCCTGCTCTCAGAACTCATAGGCCACAGTGCATCCTCATGGGATCCGCCCTTTTATTTCCTCTCTCCCAGCCTGCTCCAAGGGCAGCATTCATGTGGCTCACGCCATCTCTGCATCACTGCAATAGAACCTTCTAGTAGGATTTCTTGGAGTACAGGCTCAAGAGAGCAAAGCTTAGATAGAAGGAGGAAAATTTTTCTTACCATGTCTCAGAGTTAAAATTTCTCCAAATTTATTGAAAATGGGAATATATATTCTCTTC
>CAUYRT010047671.1:0-23924 GCA_963574885.1 Lepilemur ruficaudatus
AGAAATTAATTGGCCAACTAAAGATATATATAGAAAAAAAATTAGCCGGGCATGGTGGCACTGTAGTCCCAGCTACTCAGGAGGCTGAGGCAGAAGGATTGCTTGAGCCCAGGAGTTTGAGTTTGCTGTGAGCTAGGCTGACGCCACGGCACTCACTCTAGCCCGGGCAACAGAGTGAGACTCTGTCTCAAAAAAAAAAAATAAAAAAAAAAAAATAAAAAAAAAAATAAAGTATTCAGAAAGGTGTCTGCAGTTGGTATGCAAATAATACATCAGTTTATATAAGGGACTTGAGCACCTGTGGATTTCGGTATAAGGAGATGTCTGGGTTTTTAGTGTACCCATCACCCAAATGGTGTACGTTGCTTGTGATAGGTAGTTTTTTCTTCCCTCAGCCCCTTCCCATCCTCCTCCTTCTGAGTCACCAGGGTCCTTTGTACCGCTCTGTATGTCCCACTGTACCAATAGCTTAGATCCCATTTATAAGTGAGAACATGCAGTATTTGGTTTTCCACTCCTGTGTTAACTCACTTAGGAAAATGCCCTCTAGTTCCATCCAAGTTGCTGTGCGAGACATTATTTCATCCTTTTTTATGGCTGAGTAGTATCCCATGCTGTATATATGCCACATTTCCTTTATTGACTCCTCAATTGATGGGCATTTAGATTGATTCCATGTCTTTGCAATTGTGCATTGCACTGTGATAAACACATGATTGCAGGTGTCTTTTTGATGTACTGATTGGTTTTCCTTTGGGTAGATACCCAGTAGTGGGATGGCTGGGTCAAATGGTAGATCAACTTTTAGTTCTTTGAGAAATCTCCGTATGGTTTTCCATACAGATTGTACTAATTTACATTCCCACCAACAGTGTATACGTTGTGTTGCATTTTCACTGCATCTGCACCAACATCTATTGTTTTTTTAAGTGATGGCCATACTGACTGGGAGAAGGTGGTATCTCATGGTTTTAATTTGAATTTCCATGATGATTAGTAACGTTGAAGATTTTTTCATATTTCTTGGCCATTTATATATCTTCTTTTGCAAAATGTCTGTTTACATTGTTTTCCCACCATTTAACAGGATTATTTGTTTTATCTTGTTGAGTTATTTGAGGTCCTTATAGATTCTGGATATTAGTCCTTTGTCAGATGTATACTTTGTGAGTATTTTTCCCAATTCATAGGTTGTTTATTTACTTTTCTGATTATTTCTTGTGCTGTATAGAAGCTTTTCATTTTAATTCTCATTTATTTTGTTGCATTTGCTTTGAAGGTCTTAGTCATGAATTCTTTGGCTAGGCCAATAGTGAGAAGAGGTTTTCTTCTAGAGTTTTTATGGTTTCAGGTCTTACATTCAAGTCTTTAATCTATCATGAGTAAATTTTCGTATATGGTAAGAGATAGGGATCTACTTTCATTCTTCTGCATGTGGCTATCCAATTTCCCAGCACCATTTATTGAACAGTGTGTCTTTTCCTTAGTTATGTTTTTGTCTGCTCTATCAAAGATCACTTGATTTTAGGTGTTGGGCTTTATTTTTGAGTTCTCTATTCTGTTCCATTGATCTATGTATCTGCCCTTTTTTTTTTTTTTTTTTACTAATACAACGCTGCTTTGGTTGCTATCACCTTGTAGTACAATTTGAAGTCAGGTAATGTGATGCCTCTAGATTTGTTCTTTTTGCTTAGGATTGCTTTGGTTATTTGGTTTCCTTTTTGCTCCCATACAAATTTAGAATTGTTTTTTCTAATTCTGTGAAAAATGACATTGATATTTTAATAGGAATTGCATTGAATCTGTAGATTGCTTTGGGCAGTATGGTTGTTTTCACAGTATTGATTCTTTGAGTCCATTAGCATGGGATGTTTTTCCATTTGGTTATGTCATCAACCATTTCTTTCATCAGTGTTTTGTAGTTATCCTTATATAGAGGTCTTTCACCTTCTTGGTTAAGTATATTCCTAGGTATTTTAATGTTTTGAAGCTATTTCAAATGGGATTGAGTTCTTGGTTTGATTCTCAGCTTGGTTGTTACTGGTGTATAGCAATGCTACTGATTTGTGTATCTTGATTTTGTAACCTGAGATTCATTAATGAATTCATTTATTAAATCTAGTAGTCTTTGGAGGAGTCTTTAGGGTTTTATAGGTATAAGATCATATAGGCAAACAGAGATAGTTTGATTCCTCCTTTTCCAGTTTTGATGATGTTTATTTCTTTCTCTTGCTTGATTGCTCTGGCTAGAATCTCCAATACTGTGTTGAATAGAAGTGGTGACAGTGAGCATCCTTATGTTGTTCCAGTTCTTAGGGGGAATACTTTCAACATTTCCCCATTCAATGTGATATTGGCTTTGGGTTTGTCATATATAGCTTTTATTATTTTGAGGTGTGTTCCTTCAGACCTAGTTTTTTGAATGTTTTTATCAAGAAGTCAAGCTGGATTTTATCAAATGTTTTTTCTGCATATATTGAAATGATCATACGGTTTTTGTTTTTAATTCTGTTTATGGGATGAATTACATTTATTGACTCACATATGGTGAACCATCCTTGCATCCCTGGGATGAAATCTTCTTGATCATAGTGAATTATCTTTTGGATGTGCTGTTGAATTAGATTTGCTAGTATTTTGTTGAGGAATTTTGCATCTATGTTTGTGAGGGATATTGGTCTGTGGCTTTCTTTGTTTGTTGTTGTGTTCTTTCCTGGCTTTGGTATCCGGTGATACCAGCTTTGTAGAAATGAGTCAGGGAAGATTCCTTCCTTCTCAATTTTTTGGAACAGTTTCAATAGGATAGGTACTAGTTGTTCTTTGAACATCTGGTAGAATTTCACTGTGAGTCCATCATGTCATGGACTTTTTTCTGTTGGAATATTTTTTATTACTGATTCAAATTCATGGCTTTTTACTCCTCTGTTCGGAATTTCTGTTTCATCCCGATTCAAGCATGGAAGGTTGGATGTGTCCAGGAATTTATCCATTTCCTCTAGATTTTCTAGTTTGTGTACATGGAGATGTTTATAGCAATCTCAAATGGCCTTTTGTATTTCTGTGGTATCAGTTGTAATGTTGTATTTTTCATTTCTGATTGATCTTATTTGTGTTTTTCTTCAAATATTTTTATAATTTCAGTTATTACATTTAAGTCTTTAATCCATCTTGACTTGGTTTTTGTGTATGGTGAGACACATGTATATTAATAGTTTCATTCTTCACATGGTAATCCAATTTTCCCAGCATCATTTATTGAAAATGGTGTCCTTTCCCCAGTGTATGTTCTTGTCAACTTTGTCAAAGATTAGTTGGCTGTAAATATGTGGCTTTATTTCTTAATTGTCACTGATCTATGTGTCTATTTTTATACCATTACATTTATACCACTACTATGCTCTTTTGGTTACTATAGCCTTATAATATAATGTGATGCCTACAGCTTGTTCTTTTTGCTTAGGATTGCTTTGGTTATTCCAGATCTTTTTTGGTTCCACATGAATTTTAGGATTATTTTCTCTAATTCTGTGAAAAATGACATTGGTGATTTGATAGTGATTGCAGTGAATTTGTAGATTGCTTTGGGCATTATGGTCATTTTCTCAATACTGATTCTTCTAATCTATGAGCATGGAATGTTTTTGCATTTATTTGTGTCATCTAGAATTTCTTTCATCAGTGTTTTGTATTAATAGTTTTCCTTGTAGAGCTCTTTATCTTCGTTGTCTAAATGTATTCCTAGGTATTTTTTTGGTACCTATTGTAAAAGTGATTGGCTTCTTAATTTGCTTCTCCGTAGATCGTTATTGGGATATTGGGATTTTGTACATTAAATTTGTACCCTGAAATTTCATTGAATTCATTTGTCAAACCTAAGAGTTTTTATGTAGTCTTTAGGGTCTTCTGGATATAAGATCATCAGCAAATGGGGATAATTTGACTTCCTCTTTTGTAATATGGATGCTTTTTATTTCTTTCTCTTGCCTGACTGCTCTGCTAAGGACATCCAGTACTGTCTTGAATAGGAGTGGTGAAGTTGGGCAAACTTGTCTTTTTCCAATTTTTAGAGAGAATGCTTTTGATTTTACTCTGTTCATTGTGATTTTAGCTATGGATTTGTGATGTATGGCCATTCTTATTATAAGGTATCTTCCTTCTATGCCTAGTGTGTTGGGGATTTTTATTGTGAAGGGATTTTGAATATTCTCAAATGCTTTTTTGCACTTACTGAGATGATCAGATGATTTTTGCCTTTAATTCTGTTTATGTGATATATCACATTTGTGGATTTGCATATGATCTAGCTGGGTATGAATCCTGGGTATAAACCCCACTTGATCATGGCGTATTATCCCATGTACCCAGTCTCTCCTATATCCACATGTTCTAAAAACTACGATGGCAAAGGTAACACTATTTGAAAACCTTTATCATCAAGGTATTTTAAAGTTATTTTTCTATTATGTTTTGTATGGCTATAGTTTTCTGAAATTCACCCACCAGATAAACTGAGTATTATGCTGATTTTTTTAAAAACCTACATTATTGTGGATTTTTTCTCTTATTACTAGCTGTAGAGAAAACAGCTCACATATGTATTTACATACAGTTACAATTACGATTTACATATCCTACAGGATTGCTTTTTGGGGAAGCATTTTACTGAAGCATCTTAAAGTAGCAAACAATTCGTACTTGACTCTGCAGCCAGTCTCACCACATGGGTCACCTTGAGCATTATGCGTTAAATGAGAGTACATACTATCTAACATGTAGCCGTTACTGCTCTCAAGTTCGCCCTTCCCGAGTCATGCACTTTAAGTAACACTGGATATACAAAATAATGCATAAAACTAGTGATTCATGCTATTGTGCAATGGAACCAAAAATTTCAGTTGTTTCAAATAATGTTATGGTATACTCCATAAATTCACTAAGGTGACCCAGGAGTATTGATTTGAATTTACTTTGGCCTCACTTATTGTCACTTAACAGAGTAAACGAGAACTGATGGCTCTTCAAACACTAATAGTAAATTACAGTTATAGTGAACACAAATGCCTCATTATGTCTAGTCAAGGTCTATTTCCCTTTTATAGAGCTAACTGGTGGAAAGCATTGTTTTTAATTTATGAGTGAATATGCATGGGAATTTTAGCTATCCTATTTACATAATCCTGATAGACAATTAATCTTTGCTAAAGTACCTAGAGCAGGTTTAAAAAATGCAAACTACAGCTAAAATAAAAATTATAGTCTGAAATATTGAATGTCTTGGAGACCAAAATGCCACTTTCATTAGCCTTTTATTATTTCATTGGTAAACATGCAAAACTGGTAACAGTTTAATGAGATTATAAGGCATACAGCACTTGGGTTAAATAAATTAATAAATCAATGAATGTTGGTTAATTAAACATTGGAAAAGTCATTTAAAGATTCGGAGTATAAAAAAGACATCCCTTAGGGGGTTTATAAATGCAGTTTGAACTTTTCTTGAAATTTGTGTTGTTAGGTCAACGTAATTTAGAAAGGATTTGTCCACAAGAATGAGGCACGAGAGAACTTTTGCAGGTGATAAAAATGTTCAGTGTCTTATTAGTATGTTGGGTAAATAGTTATATATATTCATAAAAACTCACATATTTAAGATTTAGGTATATCACTGTCTCTCTGTATATTAATAGATACATGGGTATCTATTAATAATAGATACCCATGTATCTATTAATATCTATTACACGTGTATCTATTAATATCTGTTTATATACACACACAAAGATGAAGTGATAGAATCCTAAAAATATTCATGAAGCCAGACATCTCTGTAGCTAGATTCATCTTTCCATGATTTGGGTACACATATCAATAAACTTCCTTATGTATAAATATATTTGAATTCTCTTTGTTACTCACAATCAAAAGAATCCTTATGTAGATTTCTACCTGAAATCTTTTTAGTGCACCTTTGCATTTTATAAGTTCTGTCTCTCAGAGAATCGAGATGACACTCTTTGTGCCAATAAATACTCCACTCCCAGAGGATATTTCCTTTACCCTGCGTCACTAGACTACTCATAAAATCCTGAATTTTAGAATGGTATTAAGCCTCTCTCTTCATGCCATTCCATCAGGTAGTAGAGCTCAAGGCTACCAGTAGCAATATCTTTTTCCATGTAGTTGGGAACATACTATGGTGCCATAATTATATGTTATTTTTCAAAGAAGAATGAGAGCTCACTCAAGCCAAGGATACCACTTTTCCTTTTTTTTTTTTTTTTTAAGAATTACTCTAGGGGCAAGAAAGACAACAAAAGACCTACAATCTCGTTGTAGGACAAGCACTCAGCAGTAATTCATTCACGTACTTCAGTCAACTCACGTGTCTACAGGTGTTTCGGTACTTAGTCTTGGGCTTATAAGAACAAGAAAAGTGGTCAATAGTTGCCTTGGTTTCATAACTACAGTACTAGTAATACCAACAGAGAAGTAAGGTTTAACTTAACTAAATTTGAATAGATAATATTTAATTTCTACCCAGACGGAGCAAACCAAATTTTAACAAATGCTGACTTATTATGAACATAGGTCTGCAAGAATGTGTGATTATTACTCAATTTTTTAGACTGTAGGACCCCTAAGGACAGGAAACATGTCCATTTTATCCAGAGTAGGCATCAAATATCATTTGTTAACTGATTGTGTTAGAGAAGTTACACAATTTACATGAAGGTCACGGTATAGCATAGATTTTAAGGTTCCTTTTGTATGAGTGCCTGTTAACTTAAAAGTTTAGAATTAGAAGTCAGAGAAGATTCTCTGGCCCTATCCAAACTCCTTTTCCTTCTTTTCTTCCTCTGTTAAATGCCTGTCTCTCAGACCAAGGGTTTGAAGGCTTAGCTGTTGCTATGGGCCAATGTCAGCCAAGGCCACTGAAGACAGGCTGCCCAGCGGATTACCCATGACTTCACCAGAACAAATGAGGTTCTTAGCCAAAAAAATCTGGTCACAGAGAAAAAACATTGTGATCAGAAAACCATAATGACTTTATAGAATAAAGGAGCCATCACGACAGAGAAGTCACGGAGATTAATAAAAAATTATAGCCATACAGGAAGTAGGAATCCAGAGAAAATATAGCACTTACCAAGAACATTATCTCTTAAGTCAGAAAACCTGAAACATCCTAGTTCTTCTACTTGAAGGTAAGTGGCATTAGATAAATTACTCGGTTTACTTATCTGTAAAGCATGGATTATATACCTACCATTGTTTCAGGGATTATATAAAATAATCTATGTAAGGTACTGTGTAGGATGTCTGGAACATAGTAGACACTTGATCGATTTTTGGTGATGGTTATGATGCTTGGCTATGTGAAGCCATTAGGTAGCCAACAATTGATAGTGAAGGAAACAATGACTTGCTGGAGACAGATAAGCTTTAGGAGGGTGCCCACTTTGTGTGTCCTAGCTTCCCAAGTGATAGGTGTGCAGAACACACCCTGAGAAATCCATTTGATCTCTTTTTTCTGGTCTTTAGATCCTAAGAAACCTCAGTTTCCCCAAAGTACCCCTAACCTATTAACCCAGTCAATCTTGCTCTCCCTGGCATGTTTTATGTGCTTCATCCCCATCAAAATGTTCGTTCTCTCAATGCAGATATGCTTTCAACTAGGTGCTAGTGGGTAGTGTTATCTCATTAAATTTATTAATTCAAAGTTGGTAATATTTAATTAATCATTCATTTTTTATAACTTTTTTTTAGAAAGTGTGAATTTATCTGAATATCCTCATAGATAAAGTAGTGAGTTCCAGACAGTATGAAGAGAGACTTTAGTGAGGGAAGTTGAAGTCATATCCCACGCATTTACAGCCAACGGAGCTTTAGCTTTCATTTCTAAATGTTCTGGGCAAACAGCTGAATGTATTTTTATTACAACTTCCCTCCCAAATTATTGTGAAGTCTGAGACATCTGTGTGTCATTATACACAGCCAGCCAAATCTACTTGTTAATTATAATTTAAGCTAATTTGTTACTGTAAAGTCATACAGCTCCAAGTAAGGCAAGACTGAAGATGGCTTTAAAAAGTAAGTATTCCTCCTTTGGTGACCAGCTTACTATTTATCTTAATCTGACACTTCTCTAGAACTAACATATAACTGCTTAATAGGACATGTTAGCCATGCATCTTGACCACTGCACGAAGTTAGTTGTACTGTCGTGAGTACTCAATCCTTTGCACTAAGTTTCAGTTATAGGCATTCAGCACCATGGAGAGAGTTGAGACAACTCTTAGGTAATTCTCTCTTCGTTCCCCATCCTTTCAGAATTGCTGCTCTACGTGTGACTTGGGCACACATTCTGTATATTGCAATGTATTGGATTGTTGTGTGAAGTGACCTGTTTGATCTGCTTATTTTCTTCTTTTGAAAATAGTTCCCCTATTTTCTTGATAGCACATTTGTTCTTCGCACTTTTAAAGAATTCTTTAGAAGCATAGCTAAATGTGTCTGTCAAGACAAAGGTAGTTGAATGTGTTCCCATTCTCCTTTGTCAAAGAGTGATTCTTTAGCTCAAGAATTTTTCTTTTTCTTAATGTAGATATTATAGGGTGGAGGATTTTGTAGTCATCCACATCAAATCATCACCCAAGAAGATGCAAAAGGAACTTCTAAATATGCCATGAATATTTGGCAATTTGCATGAATATTTCTAATGATTCTTTGCTGGGAAGGGATTCTCCTTCAAATTCCTGTAATAATTGGTTCACACATTTTTCATAAAATGTATTAATAACTTACATTTATATTGAAAACCCTTGGCATTTATGAATTTAATGTAAGTAGTTTTGACTACTTGCAGATGACCCTGATAATTCATGACATGCTTTGATTTCAGATTTTGCTGAGGCACATATTCAAATTGAGCACACAGACAAGCTGATGTGTGGGAACAAGTCATGTAGCTAATGGGTAATTCTAGCTCGCTGCCCGACACCCGTGTCTCAGTATGCTTATAATATTCTCCCCTCACTGAATATATGGTAATTCCTCTGTAGTGATTGAAACCTTTGCTTTTTTTGTGGAAAATGGCCAGAAATCAGAGAAAATTCTTCAATAAGGTTTAATATATCAACAGATATTATGAGGATATGTAAAAAGAAAACCAAAATAAAACATGATTCCAGGGGAATTAAGGAAGATGTACGAACTAGCATTCACAATGTGAGGATTTTTGAAAATAAGGATGTATTCATCCAGAATTATGAGTTTAATTCAGGGATGAAAAAGAAAGTTTCAACTATGATAGCAATTCTGACTGACATTTGAGGCTTTCTACTTACTGCATTATGCCTTATGTTATAGTTATTTTTTATGTTTTTCTTGCCTTCTACCAGTATGCAAAAATAAATTGCAAGATCAGTGTAGAGGATATTGCCAGTTGCTTATACACATTCATATCTGTTGTTCCCTCTTACTAGCAGAATCACGTATTTTATTTTTTAATCAAGTCCTCCCCTAAACATGTATATCTTTAGGCATGGGAATGGGGATACTTCCCATTATTATTCTAAGCCAATTTCTGGAACTCCTCTTGGAATCTTTCTTGGTCCAGAGTATCTATATTAAAATGACCCCACCAAATGAAAGAGAAGCGCTTATACTATATAACTGGGGGACAGTTTTTCTCCCTGTTTTCTCCCAGCTTACCTTCTCTCTCTTCCTAGCTCTCCTTAATCCTCTCTTCCTTGTTTACACTTTCACCCACATATACTAGATATCAAAAGGAGAGCACATAGTTCCAATTATCACTACAGCCACCTTGGAACCAAAAGAGGAGCCTCCTTTGGGGTAGATCTGATCTTAAGGATATTGGAGTAAATAATAGAAATAATTATATTTTTAGTGATATAATTGAGTCACTGGTTAAATCACACACACACACACACACACAAAAATCACCCTGCCACCCTGCTTTAGCTAAATTCTACTTATGTGAAGTGGTAAATTTATTTATCTTTTAAATATATTTGAGCCAGTACAGTGTATTCAGTTTCTAGAAGATAATAGTTCCTAACTAGGATATTCACTGAAGGTAGGAACTTGATAGTTTACATCTTTGGAGTCCTTGTAGTGCCGAGCACAGTGTTTTGCATGCAAAAGTATTTGTGTATAAAATCTCTATAAATCTTGATCTAGCTACATCAATTTCTCCATGAATAAACTGAACAACTCTTCTATCAAGCCTTCGACAAATCCCATTACTAACTGCCCCCTTTACCCACACTTTGCAATAATCTTGACTAGTCTTCTAGAGTATTGAGCACATTTGGAGATATATTAGCTTGGGATTTTGTAAACAAAGCCTTACAAGGATAAGAAACTTAGCCAAAACTTAGTTGCAAATGTGAAAAAAAAATTCAACCAAATCCTTTGTCTGTATAGTGACACCTTGAGGGGCTGATTTTCATTGTGGTTTTGTTCATGCAATTCCCAAGAAACCTATAAATCTGTTGAGTTCAATGAAACGATTTGTTAATTCATCAGAGAAAAAACTAGTAAAACCACTTATTTGGCTGGATTGACCAGCCAGTTCAATTGAAATAGCAAATCTATCACTTCTATGGGGATAAAATTGGCTAGACATTTTTTTTTTTTCCTGATGAAAAAGGAAAGGATTTTACAAAATTGACTGACTCAGTCAAGTAATCTGGTGTTCTGGACTTGCAGCCTTATTCAGCACTTGAACACGAGTGCTCTGCTTCTAAGCACGGTGGAACTGGAAGTGTTCAAAGTTCTAGGAGGATGAGAGAATGAGAATGGACCTGAAGAGAAAACATTTGAGACCTTTCCAGAACGATGAAAAGATAGCTTCTTACACGTTCAAGAGCGTTGAATAAGTCCATCTTCTTTTTAGGAAGGACAGGACTGTGTCGTTCATTTCCAGACTACACCAGAAAAGTTTTACCCAGAGAAGCCCAAGAGAGATGAAAGCAAAGCACAGTCAAGGAGGGAATCCCGAAGTCAGAGAAATAACACCAATCATCATACCTGTGGGAGGAGGCAAGATTCGATGTACAAAAAAAAAAAAAAAGTTCATATTATCAGGAGGCAGAAAATCCTGTAAGACATTGGGTCAAACCATTCAGTAAAGATGCTTTTAGCAGCACAGGCATGCCAAAGGCCCATTTATGGGGTGTTCGATGGTGTATCCAGGTGTTTTCTCAATTTGTATCTTCACTAACTCATTCACTTTCTTCTTACTCAAAGCCTCGCCTTCCCTAAATTCTCCTTTCAAGTGTTTTCCATCCCTTCTCCCCTTTTCTCCTCTACTGTCTCTGATGAAGAGGTGTTTTTCTTGCACTCCCAATCCAACCCCTTACGTATCTGTTCATTTCATGCTTTTGTAAGAGTTACAAACACAGAAGTTTCCCTAAACCAGATAAGTAAATGAAATGACCTGGTGGAAGACGTGAGGAATTTGTGGGGACTTGTAAAGAAATAGAAAGTGTGTGTCTCCCATAAAAATATTCAAATTTTCAATGATCCCATGCTGGTTGAATATGCATGTCTGCTGGCTGCATTTGGCTCAGTGGTCAGCAGTTTGTGATTCCTCCTTTTCTCAGACTTGAAAGTTGTTCTCTCTCCTTTCCCTTCCTGCTCAGAGGATTTTTCTCTGAAAATGAAATCTTCCTTCAATCTATTCTTCATTGCACAACCTCTCTCTCCCATGGCCACGTCTGTTCTCACTGTTCTTGCTCTCACTGTATCTTTCTTTTCTGCAGCACCATTAATTTGAAAAACAGGTTTAATTTAAAAATATTTAGAACATACAGAAAAGTATAAAAGCAATATAATTGACTCCCATGTGTGCACCTTTAATAGATGCTGATGTTTTTCCAAGTTTAATTCCTGTAAAGTTCAATTCCTATTCTTTTCTTTCCCTTCTTACAGGGAAGTTCATGCACATCATTCCTATGTGTTTCTGAGATCTTTACCTTGTCTATTTATGGTCATAAACAACATGTGGTGTGTGCTTTTATCATTTAGATGTACTTTTTTCATGTTGAATATATCCTTTGAAACCTGTGCAATTTTAGTTTTTCACATTTGTAATTACTATGTATAGTGCTTCAGTGAATATCCTTGTACATTACTTTTTGTTCTTACAAAAACAATAGCCCCTCCAAAGCATTTGTGATAGCCTCTCCAAAGCATAGCTCTTGAGTTGGAGAGTTTCAAATATTTTAAACTCTCCTGGCTGTCAGCTGTGTATAAACGTTACCATTTGTTTTATCTTTACCAAGATTTGATATTTCCAGACTTTTAAAAATTTTGCCAATTTAATGAGTGTGAAATTGTACCTTAGTGTTTTAATTTGCATTTTATCACTAATAATTAAATCGAGCAAGTCTTCATATGTATGTTAGCCATTTGAGGTTTCTTTTTCATTAATTACATATCCACAGCCTTTTATTTTAGTATTGGGTTATTCATCTTTTTTTGTTTGTTTGTTTTAACTTATCCATCTTTATATAGCCTAACTCTGCCACTTACTAGCATTGTTTGCCTTGGAAGACTTAATTTCTCTATAATTTAGTTTCCTCCTCTGTAAAATGGGAAGAATAACAGTACCTAGGATTAAATGAGTTTGTATGCAAGGCGTTTGGAATAGTGTCTGGCATATACTAAGCATTATGTTTTACTGCCATGCCTTGATTGTCTTACAGTGTTACAAGTAATTTTCCTAGTTAGCAGTTTGTAATTTGATTATGTTTAATGATATCTTTTTCATACATAAAATTTTGATTTTAATGCAGACAAACTTGATGATATTCTATTTTGTGGTTTGGTTTGTACTTTTTGTGCCTTAAGAAAGTGTTCCCTAGCCTAATATAAAATATATATGCTCTTATATTTTTTGTAAATTCTTTTTTGCCTTTGGCATTTCTAATTTTAATCCATCTGAAAATAGTATGAAGCAGGGATCTAATTGTATCCTTTTCCACCTGAAGAACAAATTTCCCTGGCATCATTGACTGAACGGGTCTTTCTTTCTCACTTGTGTTCTATGCCTCCCTCCTCCCTCATATTCCATTATTTTTGTGATTATTCTAAATCTTTTATTTCACGGCATTGATCTATTTGTCTGTTCTTACAACTTTTCAGCCCTTGTTATTTGCAAGTTTCTGTCTTGTGAGTCTTTAAAAACCTCTTTTCAGTTGACAGTTTTTGGAAGTCTTTTGCTTTCCAAGGGACAGTGTCATCTTCCTTTGTGGGTGTAGGTTCCATGAAGGTAGGAACCATTTATCTATCTTAGGGGTTATAATCTTATCTTTCCCCTTTTAAAGGCTGAAACATCTGGTGAAAGAAATTTTTAATAAAGAACACATTAAGTTCAAACTTACAGTGTGTATGTTGTAAGTCTTTGAAATATTCCAGAGCCTGTGAGTTGCCTAGGAAAAGTAAAAAATATAGCTATTTGTGGCATTAGAAATATCTTAAAATGACCATGTCACTTTTCTTGTTTAGGATAAACTGTACCAATATATTTCACAGCATCATTTATAGTGTTGCATTCTCATTCCTTTCTAGATATAAACAAATATATTTCACAGATTTGAGTCTATAGTGGATTGATTTGTTGCCATGGACTTTAAAAATCCATTAAGGAAGGAGTCAGAAATAGAGAATTAATTTGAAATCTTTTGTTGGTATGGATGAAGTGAGAAAAGTATTTATAAAACCATTAATCATACTTCAAAATATATTTGAAAATGAATCAGAAGACTGATGTAATAACTGTATTTTCATTTTGTTATCCCCTTAGAAGTCCTAGCACTTTGGAAAGCCTTATTTAAGTGTTGCTGAATATTACTTGTTTTTTTTTTTTCTTCCATTTCTCTTATTTTGATAAATATGTCTTGTCATGGAGCCATCTGTGCCACCGTGAGAAGTAGATTGTCACCTAATCTATTAGGTCTGCACTTAGTTTAAATGAATACAAAAATAAAAAGCCAATAAAACTTGGAATCATAAATAAGGTCAAACGTAATTAATATAAAAAAAAGCTTTCTGAAATCTCAACTCTCTCTTAGTTACGTAAGTTAGCTGTAGTCCACATTTTCTTTGAGAGCCTTCTTTGCTTCTTCGAACTACAGTTCCAAAGCTGTCCTCAAGATAAGAAAAAATTTTGAGATGATATTTAATTGACATTTGGCTAAAGTAAAAATAAAGGAGTAAGCTGTGATGGTTGTCTCTGAAAAAGAAATGATATCACTGAAGTACTATTCTTGATTTATTGGTTTAACACATGAATAATTTTCTGGAACACTATTGCTGGTTCAGTTTCCTGAGAGTCAAACTTGAATTCAATTTACCATGTAAGGGTTCAAATAGCATTTTAAATATAGTAATTCAAAATTGAGCACCTATTCCTAATTTCAAAAAATTAAAGCAAAATAAAAATAGAAGGAAGCATCCTAAATAGCATAGAATATGGAATAGAAATCAAGAAGTGAAGGTCTTACTAAATGGCATTCCTATTAAAATAAGAAACTTGGGTGGTATGGTCACTTTTATCATTATTATCCAACATCATTTTGGAAGTTCTAGTTAATTTATTAAGTCAAACATAGCATAAGTGTAACACATATTTGGAGGGAAAAATCATTCATTATTATTGTTAGCGGGTGATATCATATACTTGCCAAATAAGGAAATGCTATTAAAACTAATAAGATAATTGTAAAGTAGCTAGATGCAAGAAATTAACAAGAAAGGTGCAGGACCTAGTTAAAAGAAAAGCATAATATTTGAATGAGGAGCACTAAATCAGACTTGAATAAATGGATATATATGCTCAGAAATCACAATAATACACTAAGTGAAGTATCCCAAGAATGGAAAAACAAGGCACCATATGTACCCACCACCAAATTGGTATTAACTGATCAACACTTAAGTACACACATAGTAATAACATTCATTGGGTGTCAGGCAGATGGGAGGAGGGAAGAGGGAGGAGGGGATGGGTATATTCATACCTAATGGGTGTGGTGTGCACCGTCTGGGGGATGGACACACTTGAAGCTCCGACTTGGGTGGGGCAAAGGCAATATATATAACCTAAACATTTTTACCCCCACAATATGCTGAAATTAAAAAAAGAAATCACAATAATATACATATGTCAACATTTTTCAAGTTAATTGTGAATGTGTTATAAATATTTGGCAAATCAATGCATGCAGGAACGTGTCAATACCTGATATAGATTTCACAAAAACGAAATCTTGTTTTTCCAACTACAATGCTTCAGGTATAGTTTTTTATGTTGACATGTCAAAGACTTTGGAAAGTGCCATGTTATAATGAAAGAAATTTAAATCTGTAGACACATTTTAATGGCAATCAATGGCTTTTAATTGTGAAGCAAACATCCACTGTAAGCCTTAGCTTTATCTGCCAAAAGGAAATCTTTAATTTCTTCAAATTATTAGAACAGTAAATCATTTAAATAACTATAGATTAATTTTCTTTCATAAGTAAATATTACATGAATAATATCTTGAATTAATCCATAGCTTTTTCCCCCCATATTTGAATTTATATTTTTAGTTAAAGTTTTTATTTCCAAAGCTAGAATTGTGTCTTATAATTGCCTGGTGACAAATTCCTTGGTATCTTTCACTCTACCTGAAATAATGTGCCCATAAAGTCGGTATTAAATAAACACCCTGCATCTACACAGCAACTATTTAATAAATGCCTTTGGAAGAAATTAATCTAGTATAAAGGGAAAGCGTTGCTTCTTTTGTGGTATTTGTCTTGCATCTATAATAGCTATGTTACTAAATACTCCTATTTTGGATTAACTGTGGTTTTTAAATAGCAA
This sequence comes from Lepilemur ruficaudatus, assembly GCA_963574885.1. Classification (NCBI taxonomy): domain Eukaryota; kingdom Metazoa; phylum Chordata; class Mammalia; order Primates; family Lepilemuridae; genus Lepilemur; species Lepilemur ruficaudatus. The sequence continues at coordinate 15,902 of CAUYRT010047671.1, forward strand.
TACGTAAAATACCAAAGTGAAATAGTCAACACTGTTGTGTTCACTCAATATAGGTGGGATGGATCTCCACTCAAAATTTAGCTCAAATGTCAATACAAACAATGCCACGTGTGCACCAAGGCAGTATGGAAAGGATGATTATTCACAAAATGAGCCTTCCTGGGGAGAGCAAAGAAGGCTCCCAAGCAAGTCTGAAAGTGGCTTAAGAGAGTCTAGTTTGGAGTTCTGTGGGGACATGGAGGGGCAGAGAGAGGGTTCTCTCACAAGGGCTAGGACTTGAGTAGTTTGAACTGCCCACCGTTGCCAAAGGGACACCCAGCTTTCTTATCAGCTTGCCGAGAGATATCCAGGATTTCTTATTGGCCTAGTGCACCTGGACTTTCTTAATAGCTCGTTCAGATGATGATGATGATCACCATAACAGCAGCAATTGTGAGTTGAGCATTTCCCATATTCCAAGCACTGAATTGGGCACATTGCATTTATTGTTTCGCTTAATTTTCACAACAGATTTGGTGCATGGGGGGAGAAGAAGCAGCTACTGTCATGTACATTTAGCAGATGAAGAAACTGAGATCCCTGGTGGTCATTTAATTAGCGCCAGTTCATGTAACTAGCAACTAGTAGAGCTGGAATTTGAACCCGAGCTGCCTAATGAAGTCAGTGCTCTTTGTACTGAGCTGCTTTGCCTCCTGGTGGGAAGCGGTAGAACAGAGCTGATGTGGCCAGTGGTGGTAGATTATAGTTGCTAAGTGTTCTTTTATAATTTCTTTTGGTAAATGCCCTCAGATCTTCGCCCGCTCTATGTGGTACCTCTGGCCAAAAGGGGGTCGCATGGCCCACCCTTGCCTATTGTAGTAACTTGCATCAGAGCACATGATGCAAGTCAGGCTGGTCAGAGTCATTCTTTTCTGGGACTTTTTATTTCTACATGCTGCAAGTAAAAGTATATCCTTTCCTCCAGGGTCACCAGGCTGGGATGATGTACGCCTGGATTAGCTTTGCCCTCCACGCTCCTCTTGACGCCCTCCCCGGCCCAAAGCTGACCCATATGCAAGGAGAAATGACCACCAAAGGACAGAATGAGGCCAATCCACAGGAAGACAAAAAACTGAACAGAAACAAAAATGCAGAGTCTGAGAGAGAACAGGCAGACAAAGTCATCGCAGGCCCCAGAGCCAGGTCAACCTCTGGACTTCCAGCGCCTTGAGCTGAGCAATCCCTGTGCTTTAAGCTCATTGAGGTTGGGTTTCTGCCACTTATGACCGAATCAGAACTCATGGCAGCCTTAAAAAATGGGGACTTGCAGGGGAAGGAAAATTGAGACAGAGGGAAGGAAAGGAGTAAAGGGGAAAGAGAGGAATGCTCAAGGCCATTTCAGAGGACAAATTGTCGTGGTTTGGTGTTAGTGTAAGTCGGGGCGGTGGATGGGTAGGGCTGACGTCTGAAGAAACAAGAGGAGGGTGACACAGGGACCTGCAAGTGGAGAGCTCAGGACAATGCCTCGGTTCATACTGAGCGTGTGGAAATCCAGGTGATGCTGAAGCACAGCCTGGAGCAGTTGGGAATGTCATTGCAGTGTGGCAATGGGCCCACAGCGTTTTCACCCATAAAATGATTGATTGATGTGATTTTTATTTGACTGCCTTTATGCCAGGCACCCACAGTTGGCAGCAGCCCCCAACACTCATCTCCTCACACGGCCCACTCCCTCGTTTACGGTGTCTGCTCACGCTGGAAGGAATTCGAGGCACCACCCTACTCCCTGTCTTGTCAGTTCCCAGAATTCCGGCTTGGTAAAATCAGTGTGTCACTTCTCTCCAAATCCTGTACAGCATGTTGTGTGGTGTCTCCTTGCTGGCAGGATCCTGTCACTCTTGCGCATCAGTAGATTTAGTCAAATTGTTACGGTTGTCATGTTCGTTTTGGATTGAGGAATGCCTTGTGTTTTGCACTCCTTCTAAACCCCACCCAACCTAGAAAGGTCTTTCTGAGACACCCAGGCCCACCAGGCGTCTTCTCTGATTTCTCTCTGTGTTTTCTCCCTACCTAGCCTCCACTGATGGCCAATAAATTGCTCCAGTAGCTCATGCTAGTACACAAGTTTAGCACGTAGCTATGCTTCCTTTTATTAGTTGTTTCACGTACTTAATTTCTGTCTATTTAAGGAGACTGTCGAAGGCAGAGATTGTGTCTTAGAATTTGTCGTATCTTTCCACAGTGTTGAGGACACCATGGGATCCCTGATACAGTTAGTGGTTTATGATCATCCAAATAGTCCACTGTCTGTCAGTAAATCTCTAGTGTACACATGAATCATTGGGAGAAAATCCATCTTCTCCCATCTTACAGTGTCTTGTCATAACGGGAGAATCAAATTTTGGTCAAAACTCAAGCTTTCATTTGATTAGCCTGAGATAGAATGTTATCCTGAGCACAGCTGGTTTCTAACTTGGATCCAGACCCTCCGAGTCAGAAAAATGGAACGTCCTCAGCTTCTGAGAATGCAAAAAGCCTTAATGTTTGAGCCGAAGTGGAGCATAACTTTGATCTTGCTTTCTATACTGTACACGCAGTCTTTATACTCGGCTGTTTAAAGAGAAGAAAATAAGTTTTGATCTAGTAAGAAACATCTGCCAAGGACTCCTATCTGTTCTTTTCCTGGAAAAACTTTAGAAACGATACCATTTTCAATTTTAATTATCTTTGAAATGAAAAGGGACCTTCAATAAAACATCTTCCAAATGAAGTGGAAACTTGGTTCTAGGAAAAGAATCACTTTCCAAGGACTTCTCTCTCACTTTTTCCTGTTCATCCATATTCTACTAATTTTTAAGGTTTATCTCAAGGCATTCCCTACAGTCTGAAGCGATGACAGACCCTCTGAAGATCAGGTTAATTGCTATGACCATGCCTTCAAACAGTACAGGAACACACATTGATAAGCTAATTCACATTGTGTTGGAAGTGGCTTAATCATTGAGTCCTCTATGGGGTATATTTATTTAGGTGGTTCAACTCATGATTTTTCCACTTCACGATGATGCAAGAGTGAGACCCATTCAGTAGAAACTGTACTTCAAATTTTGAGTTTCCATCTTTTCCTGGGTTGGTTATATGCGGTACCGTACTTTCCCATGATGCCGGGTAGCGGCAGAGAGCTGGAACTCTTACTCAGCTATGTGATTAGTGGAGTAAGCAACTGATACTCTGCACTGTGTCGCCAGATGATTCCACCCAACTGTAGGCTAATGTAAGTGTTCAATGTAGGCCAGGCTAAGCTACGATATTCAGTAGGTTCAGTGTATTAAGTGCATTTTCAACTTAGTATATTTTCAACTTACTATGGGTTTATCAGGGCATAACCCTATCTTAAGTTGGGGAGCATCTGTATTCTAAGTGGAGAGTGCCTCCAGAGAAATTACATGTTGAAATTTCAGGCACTTTTATACTTGCATGGTGAAGACATTTTTTGGAAAAAGCCTTCGTGACACTCTTTGAGAAGCCCATGGTAGATGGCTATTTTGCAGAGCATGGCTCAAGCAGTTATTCGCAGAGCCCCGTGGGGTAGCCACGAAGCCAGCTGGGCTTAGTATGTACGGAACCATCTCAAATCACCCTCACGTTTCACTGAGTCCACGTGAATGCCTGTGGCCCCCAGACTTCTGACTGTAAGAACAGAAATAGGACTGCAGCTTCCAGACACCTACCCTCACTTCCCCAGAGGAAGCGAAGCTGACAGCAAATAAGTCTGTAATAAGCTTTTTACCTTCAGGCATTTACCTCCTCCCTCCCGCTATTTTAACAAGGACTGGCATTTCACACACCAAATATGTAATAGTGTTGGTCCTGCATTTAGATGGGGAGAGCTCACAGCTCATCAGTCCGTAATGGGCTTCCGTATTGAAATATTTGCTTCACTGGTCTCGTGATTTCGGTCCCCGCCGTCATTTCGCATACCGTTGTCTTGGAAACGCAACGGTGTTTGCGGAGCTTCCCTGCAACTACTCTGAGACCCATCCTGCGCTCCACCTAACAGAACACGAGTGAGATGGGTATGTACTTTCACGACGAGTTGACTTACAATGGAATTTTAAAAACACTCCTTGACCGCGTCCGGGGACAAGCCCTCCGGTGCTCTGACGACGCTGCCATTCCTTATTCTCCTGCCTCCTCTGAGGTTAAATGAACACTATGCAGACGATCCTTTGGAAGGCATTGTGGGAATTAATGTAGTTCCCACAAACTGGAATGAGGGATGTTTAGGTTTTTGGCAATCATGCGTAATTAAACATTCCTCCATAGATAAGAGGCTGCCTAGAGCCTTCTCGTAATAGTCTGTGTCGCTAAATTTCTACTACATGCCAAGTGTTTCATGTTTAATCCCCTCAACAAACCCAGGGGGAAAGTGATAATATCCCTGTCCATCCAGTTGGTAAGGTCATTCTCTTAGGACCAAGATTTAAACCTACGGCTGAGACAGTCTCTCTGCAATATTACATGACCTGTAGCCATCTATTTTGTTTTAGAGCACCGGTTCCTTCCAGAACAGAATCTAAAAGATAATCACACTTACAGGAGGAGGTGCCACTTAAACTCTTGTAGAGGAGATGGCATTGAAATGGCAGTCGGAAAACCTGACTTTGCTCCCAGCCGGCTGTGTCATCTTGGACGTGTCATTGACCCCCTCAACGTCAATTTCCTCAGCTAGACTTGTGTCACATAAATAAGTTGGGTTAGATGCTCTTTAAGTTTGCTTCAACCTCTGTGAGGTTTTGTGATTCGATGAAGTGGGTTTAACTTACTGCTTAAGGCACATTTTTGAACACATTGGATCCTTACGAGGAGACATTTTAAAGATAGATGGTGTAGATTTGATCTCCTTTGCCATATTTCACCGGGAGGTTCTCCTGCCCCATTCGCCCTTACTGGCCCAGAGCCTCAGTTCAGGGTCTGGTGTATTGAACTGGTCCCTTTTATTGGGCTGCTCTTCAGTCAACACTTTAGCTCCCAGCTGGGTGGCCTCGGCACCCAGGATCAAGGGAGAGAGAAGAAGAGGAGGCCTTTTCACAGTGGACTGACCTCAGCAGCTGGCACCTGCAATTTCTGTTATGTGTCTCACTCTGTCAACTTACACTGGCCTCAGATATACCAGGTTAAGATCCTGCCTCTGGCCTCAGGGCCCTTGCACGTGCTATTCTCACTGCCTACAATGATCTGTCCAGGTGGATCACTTTTTTTAGGTCTTAACTCAAACATCCCATTGAGGCCTACCCTGGCCAACCCATCTAAAATTCTAAACTGTCTCCTTTCCTTTCCACCACCACCTCCGCAATGCTCTGGCCCTTCCTTTGCATTTGTATAGTATGCTAGGCTTTATATATGTAATTAATTTTACATATACATATATAAAGTTCTCCTTTATTGCATACTACACGTTATATATTTTAGGTAATTTTCCATTGCCTATCTCTCCCATAAGTCTGCAAGAAGTTGCATGATGGCATGGATTTTTGTGTGTTTTGTGTATTTTGTTCACTGTTCTATCTCCAGTGCCCAGTGCAATGTTTGGTACGGTATAATTATCCAGCAAATATTTTTAAGTGAAATGCCCAGGAAATAGTGGCTATGGAGTCCTATCACATCCCCCTTAAAAAATACTCTTGCTTTCCTCAAGTACCCTAAAAAATAAATATAAACAGTTGATATTTTCTCAATATTATATATAACGTGAATAAAAGCATCTTTAATAAACATTGCTGTTTGTAGAACCGCTTGAATTTAAGCATAAGAATAACTTCCTTGTGAGGCAAATACAGTTGATGACAAGTTCCCAGCCCCTTTTCCAACCAGACTGCAGCCATCTCTGCCTTGTTCTGGGGCTGCCACTGTGAAGTAGTGTTTGTTTTCTGTTTTATACTGAGAGAAAAAAGGGAAACTGACGGGGGAAAAAAACCCCAAAACTCATGACACCATTATAGTACTAACTGTGGAGTGAAATAAACTAAGTTTTGTGGGGTTTTTTTTTATGTAATTCATTGAAGGGACTTAATCCAAGCAAAAACGTAACTTTTTTTTTCTTTTGTGACTCTTCAAGTTGTTTGCAAGGTCGTTTCTATCCAACTTTGAGCAAGTGTCTCTATTCTCAGACCACTGAGTGCTCAGCATTCAATAAAAAATGGTCTCGGTGAACTTCTCACAGTGTGAGCTCCAAATCATACTCGTTCCAAGCGAGAAATTATCTTTTGAAAAATGAAAGATAAGAGACCTGTGGGTTATATAAATTTTTCAAGAGCTTTAGATGGATGATGAAAAAGGGCAGATCGTATTTGTCCTTGGTAGTAGGTCCCACTCCCCGCTTAAGGTATAAAAATAAGAATTACTACCCCAAATCTTAAGCTGGGTTTTAAGAATAAAATGACCATGACATTTTCTAAGAAAATCATTAAAATTCTACAGAAGTTTAATCATTAATGTTTTCTAATTTTACCAGATAATATATCCCCTACCCCACTAACTGATACACTTCACCTATTTGATCTAATACAGAGTACATAGGTCTATTATGAGAGATTTCTACCTTATAAATGACTCCAAAATCTTAGTGGTTTTAACTTAGTAAAAGAAGGAGAAATGGGCCCTGGTATCCACTGCTGTGCTCTGCAAAACCATGGTCTCCTTTATATGATTCAAAAGCTTTGACTGTTACATTGCCACAGAAGTCTACAAAGCAATCTTGCCCAAGTCCATAGCAACACTTCAGATGGCCTAATGCTCAAGTAAGAAGAAATGCTACATTTACTGTTGTGTTGCCTTAGCACATGTCATAGTTGTAGGAAGAAACAATATTGAGTGAAAGAAAAATGGGTTGGATTGAGAACCAAAACCCTAGATTCTACTAAATTTTTTTGGCTAAGCTATTCATTTACCTTCTCTGTCAAATTGTAAGACGAGGGTGAAAAGATGATCAATTCCAGGGCCCATACAAGTAGCCCCATTTCTCCTGACCGATATAAAGCAGGTCTTTATCATTTGGTTGGGTTAGGATTTGATCTAAATACCAGATATAACAAAATATTCCTCTGCTTAAACTTCTCAATTCTATGGCACAAAGCATTTCACGACATGGGAGTGACCAGTGTGATCGGTGGAAACTGGCTCTATCTCAGCCCTTTGAGAACCCTTAGCAACCTTTCCCTGAATCCTTCTGGAGGATTCTTTCCAGGAGCCTTGGTTAGGTAGCTGCTCACACACATGGCTGGCTGGTACTCTGCTGAGTACCCTAGAGGGCCCCTTTGCAGGTCCCCAAAGTTCTCTATCTGTACAGCTCTCTCCTCTTCAGGTCGCTGTCTTGCAAACTCTGGTCATCATGATGTCCCCAGAATCTCGGCTCCATCTCTTTGACCCTGGGTGTCAGCCAGGCTCTGTGTGAGCTTCCCCTTCCTGTGCCTTGGAAACTCTAGTAGGCATAAGCTAACATAATCACAAGGCTCACCTCGTTTGTTTCCTGTCTCTCAGAGATCATTGCCTGATGTACTGTGTCTTGAAAACCACCTTTTGTGTATTTTGTCTGTTTTTTTTTCATTGTTTCAGGCAGGAGAGTAAATCCGGTTCCTATTTCTCCACTTTGAGTGCAAGCAGAAGTCTTCCAGTGTTAATGACTATGGCTAGCAAGTCACCCACCCTTTCAAAATTTAGGATGGCTTTTTTTTTCTGTACAATGGATGTGATATTACTTTATAAACTGGCATGTATTGGCTTTTCCCTGGCAGGTTCATTATTTTATTGACTTTTTCACTTATAAAACTGTCCATGTGAAACTACGACATGTCAGAGGACTTACATTCTATTTTTTTTTTTTTTAAAGAAACAATGGCTGGCCGGGCGCGGTGGCTCACGCCTGTAATCCTAGCACTCTGGGAGGCCGAGGCGGGCGGATCGCTCAAGGTCAGGAGTTCGAAACCAGCCTGAGCAAGAGTGAGACCCCGTCTCTACTATAAAAATAGAAAGAAATTAATTGGCC
>CAUYRT010047672.1:0-81582 GCA_963574885.1 Lepilemur ruficaudatus
CAGCTTCCTTCCATTTTCTTTTCAACAGAGAATTTTGGGGTACCTCTCCACTATGCTTTGTGCTCCTAGACCACCTTAGTATTTCTCAATAGCATGTACTTTTACAAATTTCTATTTACATACTTTTAAACTCTGTTTTTCATCATGATTCCACTACTTAAGAGCTTTGTTTTCTTGAGCAAGTACTTTACCTTCTTGTGCTTCAGTTTCCTCATCTATAAAATGGGGAAAATAGTAGTACCTACATCATAAGGTTGCTGTAAGAATTAAACAAGTGAATACATTGAAAATGCTAAGGTCAGTGTACGTAGTCAGAGCTTATAAGAATTAGCTGTTATTAAAATGATTTGCTCTTGAAATTTAATTTACAGTCCTCTTGATGTTTTTGGTGAGTTTTCTGCAAAATACATTCTTACAGGTCTTTTTGGCATCCTTGATCCCTTGTTTTCTGGTTCACAGTCCAGGAAACCCAACTACTTCTTGACACCATTAGTAAAGCTGTTTGCTTACTTTTCACAGTCTGAATCATTAAATAACAGAAAAGATTTTTTTAAATCTTCCTTCCATCTTCTACCCAGCATCTCAGTCATTAGAAATATGTTTCAGATCTTCTCTGACTATACCTACTTCTCTCCATGTGAATCAGCAGACGTGGATAGACTCAAGTACAAGTTCCAGAGCTCACAGCTGAGGTTGTTCCCATAATCCTGAGAGCAGACAGTCAGCAGCCGATACAACCTCTGTGTTCTTCCCTGGTAAATGCATGGATCCTTTTGACGTGATGATATCTAGGAAAGCTTTAGTGTTCCAGGCTTCAAAATCAAATGGAAGCAAAGGTTATTTTTAGTTGAATGCCCATTAATAACTTTGAAAGCAGAATTTCTTTTCCTCAAAGTTTTCTACCAGATCGTATTATTTTACTTATTTCTTTACCTTGATTGTTTCTTCTGTTTTTTTGTTTGTTTGTTTGTTTAAATCTCTTCCTTCTTTTTGATTTTCTATACTATTTCTTCCATCCTGCCAATGAAACCATCATAATTTCTAGTAGCCCAGAGAATAAGCCCATGTTTCTCAGGCCTTTGGGCCTCCTTTAGCAGGGAGACCAGCCAGCCTCTGTGCTGAGCACACTTACGGACGACCGTAAGTAGGAATCAGAGTCCTTTCATGTAAGGTCCATGGAGAAGTTTCCTCAACATAAGCAAGTAGATCTTAGCTCATTCTTCTTCATGCAGCTCCTGCAACTCCCACAAAACTTTTCCTTGTAAACCCCCTAGGATCACCTCTTAGGTAGCTGTTACCTTCCTGCCCTGCTGTAGATTGTTAACAGTTAAGCCTCTGTTAACCACCCCTTAAACACTCCCAAAGAGAACTTGGTAAACTCTTTCCTTTTCCCCTTTGAAATGCACTTAATTTGCTGCAGTCACATCATCCGGAATTTAATTCCCATGAATTCATCTATCAAAAGGCCACATAAAGGGGTGACATCAGCAAAAATGGTAGAGAAAGCCAAAGTTTTGTTTCTCCCCCAAAATAGCAAATAAACTGGCAAAACTATCAGAATCAACTGTATTGGAACTCTGGAAATGAATAAAACGTTTCCAGTAAACAGTTGAATGCTTAGTGAAGAAAGAAACAGCTGGATCTCAATAAGAGAGCTTTGTGGCCTTTTGGGTTAACCCTGATGTCATTCCTCAGTTTGGTGGCAACACTGAAGACAACGGCCCACATTTCCAGTATAGGTTCCTAATACCAAGGAAAGCAGAGTAGACCTTATTCTCAAAGATTTGTGGTGGTTTGTTTTGACCTCTCTGAGGGTTCTCTGATGAACCAGTTCAAAGGGCTTGCCTTTATGTCATCTAACTTGGAACTCTCCCAGACTGAGGTGGCTACACAGGGGGCATTTGTTGGATACATGTAAAGGCAAAAATACTAGCCATTACCACCTGGAGCAAGGGATAACAGTTGGTGGCAAACAATAGGCAAACCAAACAGTTTAGGAGGAAAAGCTGGGAGTGAAATTCTTTGAGGAACAAGAGCTTTGCAAAGCTCCTACATATTCCCAGGTATCCAGAAGGCCACAAACATTGCCAGGGTTTCGTGAATGCTCAGAAAAGACGTAAGAAAGTCCTAAGCTCTCACTTCTGATTTACCTTCAGGCTCTGTTGCAAGTGGGAAGTGAAGGCTAAGACAGAGTTGCAAACTGCCTGGCTGAGTGCTGAAAGCATGCCTCAACATACACTCAGAACCAATCTGCAAAGACTGGGAGTTTTTGTTTTTGTTCCAGACATTTAAGAGAATCTCTGTTGAATCATTAGATGACCACTAAGCTAAAGGAACAAAGACTTCTGTGGCCACAAACAAGTACAGACTTTAAAAAATTAGATAAAAAAATAACTACAACAGAAACAACAAATCTTGGGAAGGGGAGAGAATCTGATTTCCAGAGTTGCAACATTAAAATCTTTAAGATGTACAGTTTTAAATAAAAAATTATGAGTCATGACAAGAAACAAAATATTATGGCCCATACACAGGGAGAAAAAAATTAACAGAAACTGTCCCTAAGGAAGCCCAACCATTGGACTTACTAAACAAACACTTTAAATCAATCAACTACTTTCAGTATAGTCAAAATACAAAAGAAAACTATGCCCACAGAGCTAAAGAAAAGTATGGGAATGATGTCTAACCAAATGGAAAATATCAATAAACAGATAGATTTATAAATTATAAAAAAGAAACAGAAATTCTAGTGTTGAAAAGTAGACTAACCAAATTAAAAAATTTCCAAGAGGGGTTCAACAGCAGAATAGAACAGACAGACGAAAGACTCAGTGAACTTGAGGATAGGTCATTTGAGATCACCAAGTAGAAGTAGAAGAAAAAAAGAATGGGGGGGGTGGAGAACAGAGCCTAAGAGATCTGTAGGACTATCAAGCATATCAACACTTGCAGAATGGCAGTCCCAGAAAGAAAGAAAAGAAAAAATATTTGAAGAAACAATGGCTGAAAACTTCTCAAATTTGATGAAAGATATGAACTTACACTTCCAAGAAGGTCTGTGAACCCCAAAAAGGATGAAATCAAACCTAGGCACACTATAATTGAACTGTTCAATTATAAAAACAAAGAGAAATCCTGAAAGCAGCAATAGAGAAGTGAGTTATCATGTACAAGGGATTCTTAATAAGATGAACAGATTTATGATCAGAAACCATGGAGGCCAAAGGGCATTGGCATGTCATACTCAAAGTGCTGAAAGAAAAAAGGAAACAAACTATCAACCAAAAATTCTATGTATAGCAAAACTATTCTTCAAAAAGAAAAGAAAATTTAAGATAAGTTTTGTAACCCAATTAAAGAACTGGCAAAGAACTTGAATAGATGTTTCTCCAAAGACAGACAAATGATCAATATGCACATGAAAAGATGCTCAACATCCTTAGTCATTAGGGAAATGAAACATACACACGCACGCACACACACACGATACCACTTCACACTTGCTAAGATGACAATAATTATAATAAAATGGAAATTAAGTGTTGGCAAGGATGTCGAAAAATTAGAATTCTCATACATTGCTGGTAGGAATGTCAAATGGTGCAGCAGCTGTGGAAAACAGTTTGGCAGTTCCTCAAAAAGTTAAACATAGAATTACCATGTGACCCAGCAATTCTACTCCTAGGGACATACCTAAGAGAATTAAAAGCAGGTGTTTAAACAAAAACTTGCACATGCATGTTCATAATAGCATTATTCATAGTAGCCACAAAATGGAAACAACTTAAGTGTCCATCAACAAATGAATGTATATCCATACAACGGAATATTGTTCAGCCATAAAAAGGAATCAAGTATGAAGGAACCTTGAAAATACACTAAGTGAAAGAAGCCAGACACAAAGGCCACATGTTGTATTATTCCATTTATATGAAGTGTCCAAAATAGGCAAACCAATAGAGACAGAAAGCAGATTAATGGTTGCCAGGCTGGTGTGAGGGTGGGGGAGTAGAATGAGGACTGAGGCATGACTGCTTCATGGGTGCAGGGCTTCTTTTTGGAGTGATGAAAATGTTCTGGAATTAGATCACGGTGATAGTCATACAACCTTGTGAATATACTAAAAGCCACCAAATTATATGCTTTTAAATGGTTAAAATGGTGAATATTTTGGGGGAAAAAAACCCAAAAACTTAAAGCCAGATTGAGAAAGGAAATTAAAAGTTAAGAATAAAAGATAAGAATGACATTTTTATCCTCAAGGCATGTCATTACACATTATTAAATTGACCTTGTAAAGTTAAAGAAAGATTCGCTGCACATCCAATTGGGGTGACTATGCAGGCATCGAAATATAGGTATATTCCAAAAAGTTCTTTAAATGATCTAATTTCACCTAATTATATTATGATTTTATATTATTTTCAATGAAAGTGATTTATCATATATTAAATATAAAAAGGGGCTAGACAAATAAGTATACTTACAATTTCAATAGTGAGTGATTCCACCTGTCTCCCTACTCACTGAATGAGGGTAAGTTGGGAAAAATAAATTGATGATTCTATTAGTCTCATTTTCTGTAAGCATCACATAATATGAGCACCTTGTCACCCTGAATGTCACTCTGTGTATAAAAATATATTTTTCACATAATATGACCCATAATTACAAGTCAACTGTTTTTTGTCAGGGTTCAAATGAAGAAACAGTAATGTACTTAAACTCCGGAGGAAAAACTTGCTTTGTTGAACTTACTAACACATGATGACTTTCGGTTCTGATAAGGCATCTTCCTGAGAAAATGTCAAAGGAGATTTTGACTCTACATGATTTTCAGATGACTCGTTGGTTTAGGAAACTAAACCCCAGGTGACGGTGCTCCTCTGCCCTGAACAGTTTCCCTGTGACCTTCAGCTCCCCTGCCTTCTCCTGCTCTCTCTAGTGTTACCTTGTTCCCGAGAGTGGAAAGCAAAGGTGAGTGCACGGACGTGGGAACTGAGGAGAAACTCGCCTAGGTCACAGGTGCACCCATTTTCAGAGATGAAGAAGTCACAGAATATTCTTACTTCTCACCCTACATTCACTGATGTAATTTAATCAACGAATATTTCTGGCTGTCTACTATATGCCAGGCACTAGGAATTAAAAGTAAAAGTAATGGATCCTGCTCAAAAGTTACCTCATAGCTCCGCAAGAAGTATGACCAAATAACGTATGCAGTGACAAAGAAAACAAAGTGTATACGAACACTAAGAGGTATGCAAAGCAACGTGGTTGCTATCATTCGAATGTTTGCCCTCTCCAAAACTCATGTTGAAATTTCATTGCTATTGTAACAGTATTAAGAGGTGGGGCTGTTAAAAGGTGATTAGGCCACAAGAGCTCCACCCTCGTGGGTAGGTTTAATGCATTAATAAAAGAGCTTTCACGAGTGGGCGCTCTCTCTCGTGGATCTCTTACTCTTCTGCCATGTGAGAAACAGTGTTCCTCCCCTCCAGAACAGGCAGCGTTCAAGGTGCCATCCTGAATGCGGAGGCACCAAACCTGCTGGTGCCTTAATATTGGACTTCTCAGTCTCCAGAACTTTTGAACCAAAAAATTTTTGTCCCTTACAAATTACCCAGTCTCAGGCATTCTGTTACAGCAGCACAAAAAGGACTAAGACAATGGTGTACTGGACCTGAGCACAGACCATGGAGCCACAAGACCTAGGTTTGAATCCTGGCACTGGAAAGGGCTTAACCATGAAGACTTGGGCAAGTCACTTAACCCCTCTTCACCTTAATTCCTAACTTCTTTATTGAGATACCAATCCACATAGGCTAATGATTAGTAGCAGAGGGACTGACACGTAGTATACATGTGATACATTATTATCATTATCATCACTTGTATAGATTGGCCACTAAGAGAAGATAAAAGAAGATTACTTGAAACTTGCCAAAGGAAGTTATGGCAGTCTTCCCAGATCTCAATGTTTTAATCTGGCTAGGTTGAGCAGGAAGAAAGAACATTCTATGCAAAAGGAATTACAAATGCAAAGGGAAGAGGCATGAGAGATAATGATAGTATCAGGAGCACAGAATTGAGGTCATCAGGGCAGCCCATGTCCAGAAGGGGCAGGAGATGAGCTTGTAAGTGTCAGCTGGGGCCAGATGGGCATGGAGTGCTCTACCTTGAATATATCATTTAAGAACTTTAAAAAGAGGAATAACATAATCAGCTTTGTGTTTTTATAGAGATAACTCCGGCTGAATGGAAAGAATGGACTGGGGTGAGAGGCAGCTAATGAAGGTGACCAGTTAAGAGATTGGTTACTACCTCTATCAAGGCAAGGCTGGCAGAGAGGGAGAGCAGAAGTGATAATTGACACATTTTGTTGATAGAATGGATATTGGAGGAGAGAGAGGAGGCGTCAAAAAGTGACTCCAGGCTTCTAGATTGTTCTTCTGGGAGGAAAGGGACCACAGGAAGAGAAATAGATTGGAATGTAGTCAGAAATACAGCTGACCCTCTGTATCTGTGGGTTCTGCATCCCTGGATTCAACCAATCATGGATTGAAGATATTAGGAAAAAAATTGCATCTGTACTGAATAAGTACAGATTTTTTTTTCTTGTCATTATTCTCAAAACAATATAGTGTAACAACTATTTGCATAGCAGTTACATTGTATTAGGTATTATAAGTAATCTAGATATGACTTAAAATATATAGAAGGATGTGCATAGGTAATATGCAAATAGTACATCATTTTATATCAGGGACTCCAGCATCCACAAATTTGGTATCCACGGGAGGTCCTGGACCAATCCCCTACATTTATCAAGGATCACTGTACACATCCGGAACCCATGGAAGAGATTCTAGAAATACACATCTAAGAGCCATCTGCATAGGTGGTAGCTGGTACGATTAATTCACTAAGTGTGGCACTGTACTAAGCATCTGGAGATCCTACAACACAGACTTGCTCTTAGGGGCTTATAGACTGGTGGGGAAAGGTAAAACATTTAATAGTAATTACAAGAAGTATGATGAGCAGTGTTGTGATAAAGGAAATACAGAATAGTTAACCCAGATTAGGGGTCAGAGGAAGCGCCCCCCACCCACAATGTGACCTGTTCCCTTTGACTTTAAGAACAAGTTGCAATTCACTGGAGAAGAGAAATGTGGGCAGAATGAATACCATGCACAATGGCCAAGAGGAGAGACAACACGGCCCATTGAGGACCTGAGGAAAGTTCAGGAATACTAGAGCCAGTGACGCAAGAGATGGGAGACATAAGCAAGCAGAAGCAAAGATGTGCAGGGCCTCATAAGCCTTGGGAAGGAACTTGGGCATGTAGGTCAGGAGTGTCTTGATAAGACTGAGGTCTAGAAAAGTCATAGCGCTACACTGGGAGACTGACATAGAAGGGAAGGAGGCTGTTTGCAGAAATGAGTTCAAAGGCTTTCAGCAGCCTGGGTGAGACTGATGGCAGCACATAAAAATGAATGGAGAATGCAGCAGATTTGATGCATTATATTAATCAGAACTCTTACAAAAGAGACAGAAACCACTTGAAAAAGCTCAGTTAAGAGTGAGGAACTTCTTGGCTTGAGAAAGCAAATCATGGAAAGGCAAGGGAGCTGCTGGCCCTGTATTGGAAGGCTGGGGACAATGCAATGCTGCCAGAACCCTTTCTTTTATTTTTGTTCTCATCTCTGCTTATCTCAGAAAGATAGCTGTTCACTCTTTCAGTCCTGCTAGCATACATGACTGTCGGTGGCTCTGAAACCCTGTCTTCTGACTAAAGAAGAAGGGGACCTTTTCTCTCTGATTCATAATGGATTCAGAATAGAGGGTCCCAGGAATGGCTGGGATTTTCCAGGCTTGGATCATGTGCCTACACCTGGACTCAACTCTGCGGCCAAGGGGAGAGGCATGTTGATTGTCTAAGGGACGTGCTCATGCTAATGGGCACGGAGGTAAGGTTTGTTGCCAGGTAGACAGTGGGGAGATGCTGGCAGTCCTGAGAAGATACAAAAGATATTCAGAAGGTAGAATTAACTAAATTTGGTTACTGATGGATTATGGTGAAGGGGACAATGAGCCAAGGATAACTCTCAGATTCCTAGCTCAGGCAACTGGGAGGATGTTGGGACCATTCTCTGAGATAGGAAGACACAGGAGTAGAAAGAGAAGGTTTGAAAGAGAAGATAATGGTTCAGATTTCAACCTGGGAGTGTCGAAGAGCACATGGGACATATAATTTGAGATGCCCAGTAAGGGCCTGGTGCATAGAAGAAACAGCCACGCTGGACAGAGATTTGGGAGTCGTCAGCATTGACAGGCTCGCTGCAGTCCCGGGAGTGGATGTGATCTTCCAGGAAGGATGGAGAGTGAGAAAAGAGGGGTGAGGAGGAAATCTGGAGAGCACCAACACTTAAAGGAGAGACAGAAAAGACTAAGAAGCAGCAGGAGAAAGGCAGAAACTAGGAGAGAATCCTATTATTGTGCAAATGCTGGTTCACAATGGTTAGAAGAGTTGGCACAGGAGGAGCAAAAAGCTGGTGGGAAAGTGGAAGGGCGAGGACATGCCTTCTAGTCTGTAAGAAGCTCACAATCTTCCGGACGAGATGAGATGAGATCGCATCAGCTAACAATGCAAGTAGTGTGTGACAGGTACCAAAATGAGTTCTCAGAGGCAGGAAGAGAGAGGGAGCACCGTGGACTGGGGTAGCCAGAGAAAGTAGGATTTAAGTAGATCCTAAAAAGTGGGTAAGATTTGAATAGTTGGACAGTGGGCTTGGAGAGAGGAATTGCAGGTTGGAGGATTTCATGCACAAAGGAGGAACTATACCAGGAACATCAGGAGATATGTTTATGTCGGGGATTAATGAGAGATCACACTAGGAGAGTAGGCTTGGGCCAGATGGAGAGGGCCTTGAATGCCAGGCTAAGACATCTGATAATAACCTTTAGTAAGTCGGGAGCCTTGAAAGGTTTGGGATACTCCCTAAAAGAAATTGTCGTGTATTATTTATTTATTTTTCCCTTCCAAGCATCTCTGTGAGACCAGTCCCTATTATTTAAACTTGTTTCTCTCCTACCATGTTGTGTCTCCCTTTGTTGACTTTGTTTTAAAAAACATTAGGTGCGACTCTGACACTTCTGGTACCTGGGACTGTTCAGAAGCTTTCTCCAACAGGTAGTTAAGTTTTCTTTTCTTCCATCCTATTACTTCCAGTTACATCCCTCAGGGACCATGTGAAACAATTCCACTTCTCCTTATGTTTATATTCTGAGGATGCTTATAGAGTTTCCACATTCCCTCTGCTTCGAGCTCAGCCAAGGTATACATACTTAATTCTTTTAATCTCTCCCCCTAAGTCACTCCCTCTGGCCCCTTAAGCATCCTAATTGCTCTTCTCTGAGCAGCAGCCAGCTCATTATGTGCATCTTCCTTGGGAGGCGACGAGGAACATAGTATTCCCGCGTGGTCTCGCTAGACTCGTATATTACCTCGCAGTTTCATCATCCCACGCCGCACCCCTCCCGCTGCCTCTCCCACAGCGCACCCTGGCCTCGCTAAATCCCTTATCTCAATAGGTTATCTCCCCAGTTCCAGGTGGCCCGTTCCGAAGCTTGGATCTTGTGTTCACCACATGTTCTCCCCTAGCTCCCATCCCAGGAGGTCTCTTACTAGGGAAGGTGGCCCGGAACCAGGCCAAGTATCTGTGGAAAATTGCAGCTAAGCTTGCATAAGTAAACCTTGGAAGAGGCGAGGCTGAGGAGTGCCCAGAACTGAAGGATGCTGCGGCCCGCCACGAGCTCTCTGGCCTGCCGGGCTGCCACAGTATTAAAGAAGGTGCAACTCGGGGGTTGCTTCTCTGTTTCCAATTATCTTTTTTATCTCTGCTCTAGCCCTTCTCCTTACCTAAGTGTTTTCATAGCTCTCAGCCATTACTGTTTAGCTTTGTGAGGATAAACGTGAAACCAAACAAATTGTAAATATCCTGTTTCAAGATGTGTTATCACCCTGTGAATAGAAAACCCCAGAAGCCTGGGGCTTTTGAAAGCTCTAGCCTTTTTTGGTTTTTTTAAATTTTTTTTTTTAATCTTTGAAAAGGAAAAGAAAAAGAAAATCCTCTGCCACTCTAAGGATGTGGTGGCAGAGGTTAAACTGCCTTTGAGAAAGCCAAATGTTTGGATTTCAGTGAAGGTTGACATGGAAACCCACCTGAGGCTTCCTCGGGTGTCTCGGGAGCAAATAAAACCCGAGATGGATGTTCCTGTCGCAAAGAAGGCGCACCTCGATGGGGGGGTGGCAGGTGGGGACGGCCTGGTTTGAGGAGGAAACTGTCAGGGGCGCAGAGAAGGGAAGTCGAGGGAGAGGGAACAGAAAGCCCGGCAGGGCACGACTGTCGCGTGTGTGCGGCGCCCCGGGGAGAACTCGGCCGTCCCCGAGCGTTCCCGGGCCGGGGGGCCTGCGTGGCGGCGCCTGGAAAATCGATGTTTTCCTTCGAAGCCTTTTCTGAGAGCGCGGGTTAATCAACTGCGGCCGCAGGACCGGGAGGCCGCGCCAAGGGCGGATGCGGCGGCAGCGCCCCTGCGCCCGGAGGCTGGGCGGTCACCGTCCTCCGGCCCCGGTCCCCGGATCCCCCGCGGCCCGCGCGGGGCCCCAAGCGGGCCTCAGGCCGCCCGGGCGGCAGCGAAGGGCGGGCGCGGGGGTTTCGCAGCCTACGGGTGCCCCTCGGCCGGGCTGCAGGTGCCAACCAAGCTCTGCCCGCCGCTCGCCCCTCAGGGTTCATTGCTCTACTCACATTTGCACTCAGGCACAGGAAAACGAGGGTGAAAAGAGTCGTCTCTTATGTTGGTTTCTTGCGCACTGGGGAAAAGGAAGAGAGGAGCGAACCCGGGGGAGAGAGAGGAGGAAGAAAGGTGGAGGGAACCTGTCGGGAGAGGAAGCGGGACCTGTTTGCTTCCACCTCTGTGTCTCCATGCAACAAGGATTCTCCCCACGGGCCCGGCTTATGGGATAGACTGGTCCTAGCCCTGCGGGCCGCCACAGACTCTCCACTTGTACTCGGGTACTCGAGGATGCCCTAGAAAAGAACTCTTGAGAACGTGTCTCTTTGGGATTGTGAGGGCCTCCATCTTCCAGCCACTGTTTCTTCCAAGTCTGGGCTGTCCATTCACTCGAGGGCCGCCAGGTGAAATACAGCACGCCCAGTTCAATTTCAGTATCAGATAAGCAACGACCAGTTCTGGGTGTAAGTATGTCCCACACGATATTTTTTGTTTGTTTGTTTTACTAAATCTAGCCACCCTGATTCAGTGTGTATTTCTGCTTCTTCTAATTCAGTTCCTGTCCAGACAGCAACCCTTGGAAACAGGAAGGGGGCGTGCTCTCGTGGTGCCACCAGGCACAATTTCCTGCCTCCCGCTTTATCCCCTCTGAAACCCGCACACATTCCGCTGCAGGCTAAACCCTCAGGTGTTTTCTGGAGAAGTCTGACACTAGTGGAGAGAGTAAACGTGGGAATGGAAATGGGGGGAGGGTGCAATAATTTAAGGTCACCTAAGCGGGCAATTGAAATTTCCAACGTGACATATTCTTACTGGTAAGAGCTATATTCCCCTTTATTGGAAGAATTTACAAGATATGCAGTGAACAGAAGAGTTAAATAGTAATCCCCTTTTGTAAGCATCAACTCTAACTGGAGTTTACATTTGGGATTAATAGTAAACTGCCCAGGCCTTACTGACAGAAGAATGTAGTTGCCCAAATAAACAACGTTTCTTTCGATCAGGACTTGGGACCAACCCTCAAAGCACTCAGCCTCTTCCTAGCAAGGAGCATTTCCCAACTCTGAAGTAATTTGTAATGTGCTGGGAAAACAGTTTCAAAAAATGGATATCTTAGATACCATAAAAGGGAAAACAATTCTCTCTTTTGAAGTAATAAATACCATTTGCAGCAGACTTTCTTCGGTCTGCATTTCGGAATTATTTCCTGATAAAGCCAGGCTCATGGTGCCTGAGTGCCGCGTCGTGCCTAGTAAGGAAGAGACTGATGGAGCAACGTGGGTCTGGGGTTTACCTTCCTCTAAGTATTACAGTCTTCTCAGCAGATAAAGCCGAGAATGCCTCGCACTGACCGGATTACTGTGGGCTTCATGGGGCTGGCCTTTCAGCCCTTGAAGGGCCCCTCAGACAGTGGGATTCTGTCACACGGTTTCCTAGTGGCCACTGTTCCTTCAGCCTCCCCAACGAAAGGGGTAGAAAAAATTAACATTTCCCCGACAACCCTTTGACTAGAAACATGAATGTGCTGAGAAGCACAGAAAACAGATTGTTTTACTGGGAGGTCTCAAATGGCTCCAGGAGGACTCCTTTGAAAAGGCCCTGGCTCCAGGTCAACTCCAGAAGTGCTGCTTACTCTGCCCCCTGGTGCAAGTCGGCGTGCGGCTTACCCCGCAAGGAGCCCTCCCCACTTCCGGGGGATGCTGCGAACAGCCTTGGAGAATCTGCTTCCCAGGGGACCAGGGACCGTTTCTTTTTGACGTGTGCGTAAGGCCTGAGGAAATGGAAGACCTGGATTCCCTTCCAATTCATTCCTTCAACCAGTATTTGTTGATTACCTACTGTGTCCACATCACCCCTCACGGAGCTATCAGGGGACGCAGGCTACTGGATGGGGGTCGGATTAAGTCACCATGGGGAGTGAGGAGGGTGGGAATGGCACGGAGGGGATGGGCACGCGGGGGTTTAGCCACAGTCAAGCTGCCGCGTGCCTGGGGTCTAGCACTGTGGCTGGCACAAAGCAGATGCTCCAAAAATATCTGCTGAATTTATTTAAGGATGAAATATTTGGGGTGATTAACATTTTAAAATTATCCCTACCCAATTTCTTTTCAACTTATTAAATTCTTTTTATCAATTCTACATTAGTATGTTGTGTACTAAACAAAGCTGCTTTTTCTTTTCTTTTTTTCCTTGGATAGTTAAAAAGCCTTTGGCATGTCAGAGCAGCATTCTGATCTCAGATTGTGACTGCCTGGGAGTGAGTCCTGTAGCCAGGGGCACTGGAGGAGTTAGGGGTGAGTGTGCACCGACCCAAGGACAGGTTTGGCTTTTCTAAAGAAATCCTTTATCTGCATTTCCTTACTGAGTTGCTGTATCTCACTGAAATCTAGCCTGTGATGTTTAGGGTTAGGATAAGAAGGCTAGGAAAGCAGTTAGCTGGAAAATTGGTATTCCTCCTGAGTCCTGTTAATGAATGCAGAGTGAGTATCTAACTCACGACAACATGCAGGTTGTTTAGGTTTACTTGAATGAAGTGGATGGGCCTCTCCTCGGTCTTTGGCTGGCAAGTGAGAATATATCTGGGAGACCCCCATCAAATCCACATGGTTGGCTGCTCACTCTGCAAGAGAATTTATGGAAAAGTTTGTCTAGGAGTTGGCATAAGAAACAATGCTACTGACTATTCAAACAATTAGATATTTATTGATTCCAGACGGAGAACATTCCATGGTGCTCTATGTGGTAAGAGATGGAGAAAGAGAAGCCTCTCTGTCTTCCTGTTGGGAGCTTGTAGTATAGTTGAGGATTTGAAGTTAATACACACAAATCAACCAAGTACCATTGCAAGGCAAGGGCAGCCTGGGTTGGAGGATTGGAGAGAGTCAGGACATGAGGAGGGCCTTGAGGTAGCAGTGATAACAATAATGGAAACGGACTGAGTAGATCACTCCTGTCACTCTTCACACCAGCTGTGATATCTGTACTGTTATTTCCCCCATCTATAAATGGGGAGACTGAGCCTAATACGAGTTAAGTAGCTTGTCTGAGCTCACGCTGCAAGAAAATGGCAAGCTGAAAAGCAAACATTGGTAAAGGGGAAAGTAAGAAGAGAGCAGGTAGAAATTGGAATTTAGTGGAAAAAACACCGTTTCCTCCCCCTCCTCTCTCTATGAAGTTGGGATAATAATAGGTACCTTTCAGAATTGTTAGATGGGATAAATGAGAGTGTCTGTGAATGTCGTGGCGCTGCCTGGCGCTCAGTGGGAAGTCAGACCGCATGGGAGGGGCAGGGAGGACAGACATCTCATAGAGCTGCGACATGACTAATGTGGGCCAGTGGGAAACAAATTTGGAAAGAAAAAGGAACTCAGTTTATAGAGAACCTTAAGACCTAAGAGAAAGGGTGGGGATTGATGTGGTTACTAAATACTTTAACAAGTTATTGCTCTTTTCTGATTTGAAAAGTAAAAAAATACTCATAAATATTTTTGGGGGAAAAACCAGGAAAGTATAAAGATGAAAATAAAATAATCCCACTGCCCAGAGATGACCACGTGTAACATTTTTTGTATTACCTAACCTTGATCCTAACTCTGTGAAATGTGTTATAAAATATGATCCTAACTTTATGAAATAAAGTGTTTACATATACGTAATATATACTTATAATATTCCTATGATGATACTGTATAATAAGCTCTACTTTTTTCTCTCTTTGTTCTCTCTTTGTTTTCATCATAACAAAGTAATATTAGAAAAAAGTGTTGAAGGCTATAGAATATTAACAAAGTAGAAGTACCATAATTTATTTAACAATTTCTCTATTATTGGTTATTGAGGTTGTTTCCAATCTTTCACTATTAGAAATAGCACTATGATGAATATCCTTATACATAAAACTTTAACCACATTTTAAAAATTATTTCTTTAGGCTGAATTCCTAGAAATATAGACACTAGGTCAAAGAGTATAAGTGTTTATAAGGCTCTTGATTCGTATTGCCAAATGGCTTTCCAAAAAGGTTGAATCAATTTATACTCCCACCAGCAGTGTATGAGAGTGCCCATTTTATGCAACCCTTGCCAATAACATTTCTTTTTTAACGTTATGTATTTGATAGAAAAAATAGTCTCTTGTTTTAATATGTATTTCTTGGATTATAAGTGAGGCAGAACTTTTTTTCATAGTTTATTGGCCATTTGTATTTCTTCTTTTGTGAATTTTCTTTGTCTCCTTGATGATTATTCTAGAACAGCACTGTCCAATAGAGACCGAATGCAAACCATGTATGTAATTTTAGATTTTCTCATGGCCACATTAAACAAGCTAAAATCAGTTTTAATAAAATAATTTTAGTAATAAAAGTCTTAATAATAAAATTTACTTATCTAAATATACCCGAAATATTATCATTTCAACATTGACACTGGCCACATTTCAAGTACTCTTGCAAATAGTGGCTACCATATTGGACCATGTGGACTCAGGACATTTCCATCATAGCAGAAAGCTCAGCTGGACAGCACTAGCACAGAATCACAGAATGTTAGTACTTTTGATATTTATTTATAAGGAAACTTTATATAGTTAGCTTTTTGTCTGTCCTATTTGTTGTAACTTTTCTAATCTGCCATTTGCCTTTTAATTTTGTTTATCCCTTTGAATTACATATTTCTTAATTACATAGGCAAATCTATCATTCCTTCTTTTTGTTGTCTCTCCCTTTGTTTTTAGACATACCTGTTCCCAGAATAATTTTTTAATTCTTCACCTATATTTTATTCTCCAATTTTTTTTTTTTTTTTTTTTTTGAGACAAATTCTTGCCCTGTGGCTCCATTGCCCAGGCTGGAGTGCAGACGCTATTCACAGATTCGATCATTGCACACTGCAGCCTTGAATTCCTGGCCTCAAGCAATCCTCCCTCCTAAGCAATCCTCAGCCTCCTAAGAAGCTGGAAGTACAAGTACATGCCACTGCACCTGACTCCTCTAGATCTTTTATTTTATCTTATTTTCCTCTAGATTTTTTAATGGTTTCATTTTTAATGTAATTATTTAATCCTGGAATTTTTCACATTTATTTTTAAAGTGTACCTGACTCATCAAAAAGATCACTATAGTTGTGTGTCTCTAGATTTCTCCTTGTAGTTTTTGTTGTTTGGTTTTTTTAAAAAGTTCTAAGTCTTTTGTTGTTGTGTTTTGTTTTTCTGGCTTTTTGAGACAGGGTCTCACTTTGTCACCCAGGTTAGAGTACAGTGGCATCATCCCTGCTCACTGCAACCTTGAAGTTCTGGGTTCAAGCGATCCTCCTGCCTCAGCCTCCCGAGTACCTGGGACTATAGGCATGTACCACCACACCTGGCTAATTTTTTCTATTTTTTCTCCTTGTAGTTTTTAACAGTCTCTATTGTATTTTGACGCTGTGTTATTTAGTGCAAAACAGCTCATCACTGTTGATACTTGTAAAGGAGTGTGATTTTCCTTGTCTTTTGTAATGGTTTTTGCTTTGACTCTACTTTGTTTGAAATTAATATTGTCATCCCTGGTTTTGGTGTCTGCATTTGCTTTAAGAAATCATCACTAAAACCTTTCAGTTTTTTTGGAAAAAAGTTTTGTGACAGTTTTGCAATTGTGATTTAATCTGATTTAATTTAACTCTGTTAAATGATCTTTCTTCTTATCACTGGTTCTTTTATATGAAAATTTCCCTTATTTTTGAGTTCTTAATTTTTCTTAATCACTCACACAGCTGATGTATGCCTTCAGGTTTGTTTTCAAATGCTTATATTAATAGTAATACTCAATAAATATTTTCTGAATAAGGGATTAAATGAAAGATTGAATAAAGCATGTTAATCAAGCTTTGCACATCATAGAATGTCTTTCTGTTCTGTGATAAAAAGCATGAGTCTTTGTTCTGTGATAAATCTACCTTATACACCTGGATAATGGTCTCATGTTTCTCTCTTTTTTTCAACAAACTTAATTTTTTAGTCTTTTTATATTTTTACATTGGAACATTTTACCAGGACGTACCTCTGTTTTCGCTTCTTTTCATTGTTTTTTTCCCAGAAAAAAGTGAATGAGACTCTTTTCTCTACAAATTTAAGTTTTTCTTCAATTCAGGGAAGTTTTTTTTCTGATATTAATATATACTTATCTGTTTTGTACAGTTGTTCTGGGTCCATTTTCAGGAACATGACTAATTGTGAGATTAGATCTCAGGCTCCAGCCCTCAGATCTATCATTAATTTGTATCTCTTTGTCCACTTTATGTATATTTAGAAGTTTTGGCCAATGGCATAAGATAGTGAATTAAGTTTGTCTTTTTCTAACTAGCTTGCCTTTTCAAAACCAAAAAAAAAAAAAAACAAAACAAAACAAAACCACACAAGCTCATTTTCTATGTCTCTCATTTGATTTTCAGGAATTTCAATTGTGCACTGTTCAGGCTGTGATACAGATACCATTTCTTCTATTACATTTTTTTATTTGCTTTTCAAAAAAATCTCAAGCAACTTTCTCTTCATCCCAGCCTGTTTGCTACTCATAATTTTCTGTTCTTGTTTCATAAAGTACACATGTTCTTGAGCTTTGTTGATGATGCCAAACAATGTTATCAAATATTCAAATGGATTATCCTGATAGTTTCTAGACATCTGTTTCAGCAAGAAGCTCTCTTTGTCTCATTCTTCAGTTTTCTTTCTTTTATATTTATTTTTGTAAATGTTTTGTTGATGAATAATTTATATACATAAAAGTACATAAATTATAAATGGTCTACTCCATGAATTTTCTCAAAATGTAACCACCACCCAAATCAAGAAAGAGAACAGTGCTGTATGAGAGAAGCACCTCTCACAACCTCTCCCAGTTGCCACCTCCTAAGATAACCACTATCCTGATTGCTGTCACCATCTATTAGTTTTTTCTGATTTAAAACTTTATATAAACAGATCCCACTAATTATTTTATTTTACATTACTTTTTTAGTTATCCTGAAATAGGAAGAGAGAGATCCAGATCTGGTGTTGGCCAACAGACTGGATGGTGATTCCCTTATCCCTTTCACTGTCTTCTTGAGCAGGTGGATTTCCTTTCTCAAATTTACAGCAGGAGTGAAGATGGCTAGGTATACTTTCTAGTCCAGTTTTCTAGAATGCTAAACTGTTACACTCTTTCTCCCCAACTCTCTGGTTCCTTGATACTCAGAACATATGGTGCATGAAAAATATAATTCTCAGTATATACTATGAATTAATTAGGATTTGGTTCAATGCATGAAATAGAGAAAAAAATTACAATAGCTTACAAAAGATAGGCATTTGCTTCTCTCCCACATAAGAGTCCGAAGACACACAGTCCAAGGCTGGGATGGCAGTTTTGTTCCACAAAGTCCTCGGAATCCAGGCTCCTTCCAGCTTTTTGAATCACATCCCTAGGTGTGGCATCCAAAGCAACCAGTCAAATTCTGGGAAGTAGAATGAAAAAAGGGTTGAAGAAAGTGGAGCAAGAGAAATGCACCAGCTGTGTCATAGAGAAATTCATGCTTATATGCCCCAGATTAGACCTTAGTTCATGGGGCTACATAGGTGGTGGGGGAGCTGGGAAATGTAGTCTGTATTCTGGGAAGCCATCATCTAGCTAAACACTCTTATTGTAGAGGAAGGCCAGGACAGCTACGGGGGGAACCAGAAGTCTCTGCCACACTAAGAGAAAATTCTCTCTGTCTGCGTCTGCCCCATGGCACATTGCATTAAAGCAAATATGGTCTTAACAGCCATCTTCCTAAACTCCCCACTGTTATTGATATATTCTAGAGTCAGTTCTAAAAGGATGTAGAAGGGGAAGAACTTATGAGAACATGAGGGAGGATTGCAATGTGCTCTCCAAAAAGCAGGGTCCACGCAGTGCAAGCAGAGCCACCCCATTTTTTAAAAGTGTGTACCTGAATGTCTGACAGGAAGCTGGAAGTGGGAAAGAAATGGCAATCTCTTTGGTTTTTTCCAATTTTGAGTGGAAAAATATGTCAGTCTTTTATAGTGTTCTCAATTCAGTTCCACAGGTGTTGTCTTTAGTAGAATTTCCTCCCAGATTTTAGAAATAGGTTGACAGTCTTGGTTTTTAGTTTTTCTCCAGTCATGGATATTTATCTCATGGAAAAGGTTATATTAGGAAAGGTTAATCAAACACTACATTTCCTCTGTGTTAATAATTAATTTTTGACCAGAAGTTAAGGTCATGAAAGCCGTGCTTTAGAAGGATGGCTGACTTTACAGAACATGTTTTGGAGACATTTGAGATTGGAGGCAATTGCAACAATCTAAGCGTGAAGCAATGAGACTCCTAATAGTCTAGGGACGCTAGGAATGGAGCAGAAAGTGTGTATCTGTAAAACAGTTCCTCTCAAAGGAAATACTGGGTCTATGTAAAAAATTTGGAGATAGCACATGAACTAGAGCAAAAAGAATTGGCTTTAAATTTTTTGTTCTGGGAGACTGAAAGAGTGGTATTGCCTTTGCAAAAAAAAAAAAAATGGGATGGGTGGAAATCTGATTTGTAAGAAAATGTTTTAATTTGCGACAGGCTGAATTTGGAGGGAAAAGCCATCCATTTGTGGAAGAAACTAGAGATTATCTTATTCAACATCCATTCAATCTCCCTTCCAGCTTGTTCCCTCTAACATAGAGACTAGAAAGCTAACCAAACAAACCTATTTTTCTCAATCTCTTCAGCAGATAGTCTGTAAGTATGTGACCTAGATCCCACCATGAGTTGAACCTTGTGAGATTTAATTGCAGAATTGAATAAACAGGTTTATATTTGAGCTAGGCTCAGGAATTGTGTACTTAGAGTGATGGAATGGTAGGAGGTGGCTATCCAGAGAGATCATTTGATGAGAGAGGAAGCAAGAGAAAGAGTGGGGATGTGCCAGGCTCTTTTTAAAACCAGCTCTTGTGGGAACTAGTTGAGGGAGAACTTGTTCCTGAGGGAGGGCCTCAATTTATTCATAAAGGATCCATCCCCATGACCCAGAAACCTCCCATTAGGCTCAACATCAACACATCGAGGATCAAAGTTCAACATGAGGTTCCAAGGGGTTAACATCCAGACCACAGCAGACCAGTAGTATGTCTAGGTGCACAGAGAGGATGAGTAACCTTGATCTGACCCTTCCATTGCCTCTGGGAACTTGCTCTTTCAGTTGTCTCCTTTTTTTCCAGTATCTTATTCACTCCTCTCCCTTTGCTACTTCTCCTTGACCAAAGCCTACAAACTCAAATCTCTTTAGTCCTGAAACAATTGTCTTTGTTTCACTGTTCCTCAGTCTACTGTCCTGTTTCTCTCCATTTTTTCCTTCACTCTTAGCTTCCATTCTTTCCGTTCCCAATTCATTCCTTAGTCATGCCCTGAGCACGGGGCTTTCTGTCCATTATTTCCTAAAATGTTCCTACCACAGGTCACTTGGTAGCCAGAATCTGTTGCCCTGTTTTCTACTTCCTTACCCACCTCTGACATACCCCACCTCTTACCACTTCTTCCTGTTGTCCACTAGGGGCGCCTTGAGTCTCTTGCCACCTTTGGAAGTCCTCTTCTGCCAACCCCTAAAGTTTGACATTTCATAGTATTCTTTCCTAAGTTCCATTCTAACAATCAACAACTTTCTCTGAGTAATGTCACTCACTCTCGAGTTTTCAACTACCTCTCCTAATTATTCTAGGGATTCTCAAACTTTTATCTGTGGCAGAAGATAAAACCCCTCTTTTTTGGGTTCCTACTCACATATCCCATCTCCCACCTAGGACTCTACTTCTCTGTCCCTCAGGCACATCTAAGTTAATATATCCAATTCAAATTATTATATTCCCCCCAAATCCTATATATCCTGTTTCCATTCCCATTTCACACTCCAAGCTTGAAACCTGGGAGTGGTCCTTACTCCCTCCTTCTCTACCATATCCAACCTGCTTTCTACATACCTCCCGGGTTGGTTCTGTTCTTTTTCTCTCCCCTTCCCTGTTAGAGGTCCTAGTCATTGTTCACCCTGATCAGCTTTCTAACTGATGTCCTCACTTTTCCTTTCACTCCCTTCAAATCCATCACCAATATCTGTTTACAGCAATCGTTCTAAAATGCCAATCTGATCAACCTACATTCCTGTTTTAAAATGTGTAACTATTTGCTATTAGCGAAAACGGTGGCTCCCAATCCTTTGTGCATGGAGCCTTTTCATGTCAACAAAAGTTGTGGATGCCCACACGATATCTCTTGATTGAGAAATTTTGTAAACCAAAAGCAACTCTGAATTCAGCAACAACTTTCAATTAATTTTATTATTAATACACGTAGCATTGACATCCATTGTACCAATAATAATAACATATTTGGAATGAAAACATGTATTCAATCTGCAGGCCATGGTTGGTGGATTCTTGGACACTTTGCAATAACTACTTACCACCAGTTGAGACCCACAGCTTTAAAGATGACATTCAAATTACTTAGTGGGCTCCATAAGATGTTTAAACTCTTGAAACCAACATTTTGAGTCTTGTCTCTAGTCATACTGTGCTCTCCTGACCTTCTCACCTCATGGCAGCCACACAAGCTGCTCCTGCCGTTCCTCCCTCATCACCTTTCCGGGAATGCCCTTCCTTCCTCTTCTCTGCCTGTAACACTCTGGCCCTTATCCCTTAAGACCTGAGAAAAATGTCAGGATTTTTTTTGGATTCCTCTTAGAGTTAGTTGCTCTCTCATGCAGCTTGTAGCACTTCACATGTAATCTCTAGCAGAGCACTCAGGATGTTATATGGGATGGTTTTTACATTCCTCTCCCTCACCGGATCCTGGGCTCCTAGTTGGCAGGGACTGGGTCTCATTCATCTTTACACCCTGGGCTCCTAAAATAGTGCCCAGTACATAGTAGATGCTCACGTAATAGAGGTTGGCGGATTCGCAGTGACTGTTAGAATATCTTCGGCAACCTTAGAATGAGCAGTTCCCTGGCAACAGAAGAAAAGCAAGATAGCCCTGTTCTTGATGTCCAGGGTCTTTCTGCATAATCACCACTCCACACCAGAGCAGATAAAAGTACATACATTTAGCCATAAAATTATGGAAAGTTACAGCTGGAAGGAAATGCACTTGTCATCCAATATGGCTCCTTCACATTTCAGGTCAAGAAACAGTCAGCATTGAGCCTTTCTTTTTCCAGAGGCAGCAATAAAGTTTTCAACTTCTTCCATATTCTGGCTTTTGATTCATTTTCTTTGAATCCTGACTCTTCGACATTCCTCCTAGGTTGTAGGAATAAGTTTCTCATATACAAAAAGTGTAAAAGTTTTTAGTCATTGACATGAATGCCTATAATCCATAGATGGTTTATATCTTTAAATGATTTAGACATTTCAGCATTCTTCATGGCCAAGTCCTTTACCAGGCTGTACCCACTAAGGAACAAAATTGGCAGATCTGAATTCTGACTTCATTTCTTTCTCTCACCCACGCCGTGGTGGAGGTGTGAATGGGTAGCGAAAGGCCAAAAGACAGTGGGCAGAGGAAGAGCAGCAACCTGGACATTCAACCTCTGGAAAAGTGAAAATTCACTGGAATCTACTATTGACTCAGAGATTAGAACCTGCCTGGTTGTATCACTTCTGAGTATTGAGTGTCTGTCGCCAGGAGTCAAATATGAGATGAGTATTTTTGTGGCAAAACAAATCATTCTGTGTGGGGGAATGCTTCCTATGGAGCTGCGAAGTAAGTAGCTGGGGGTATAATATGGAGAAAATTTGTCTTTGGCAAGATGCGGCACCACCGAAGTATCTTTAGGGCATTGTGTATA
Organism: Lepilemur ruficaudatus; assembly: GCA_963574885.1. Lineage (NCBI taxonomy): Eukaryota > Metazoa > Chordata > Mammalia > Primates > Lepilemuridae > Lepilemur > Lepilemur ruficaudatus. The sequence continues at coordinate 22,647 of CAUYRT010047672.1, forward strand.
ACATGGAAAACCATTAAACTTCCTTCTGTTGCCTCCAACTAACTGCATGGTCACTTTGAGGACACAGTTATTCTTGAAGACATATGTAAAAGAAAATTTAACAAAAGTAAGTTGTCACTTAGGAATTCTGAAAAGCCTGCTCAAGATCTCAGCCATATTATTGCCACTCCGTGAAGGGAAAGCCTGGGCATCTCTCCAAATTTAAATGAAGTACTGTTAGTCATTAAAAATGAAAATCTTCCTATATCCAGTAGCCTATGGGTGTGCAAATATCTTTACCAATCTGTGTTCCATCTTTTGGCAAGTACATGAAACCTAAACTCATCTGTCTTTTTGTGCTTTATTCAAAATTCTCAACTCCATGGGATAAAAATTGTTAGGCTTTAAAATTCAAGTCTAGAGAAGTTAGAATCCTGATTGTTTATAAAGCAGTCCGTCAAATGGAGCTGGTGTTTATTAACTCTGGCATTCCCAAATTTATTTTGCATATTCAATGGTTGCTATGAAAATCTGGGTCTGAAACAACAAATGCACAGACAGCACCATTAAGCAGGCAGAGTGCAGGCATCACACATTTTTCCTTGGGTTGCTTCTGTTACCAATCAAACTTGCAGACGTGAGACTAGAGCGTTCCTGACATTAAATTAAGTCCCACAAAGAGATGCTGTTCATTTATTTTGGCAGTGTGTTTTACTATTCTGAGAAGGCAGCTGTGCGTGGCAGAGCCCAGCATTATAACTCAAAATCTGTCTTGTCTTTGTATTTGCAGGACATTGGGTTATGGCAGTTTAGAAGGAGATGGAACAGATAGAAGGATGTATTCAGAAAGAGCAGTTAAAATGCTATGACTTATAAAATCACTTATGTGCAGTACAATGTTTTCAGTTATTAAAGTGAATATAATTTAAAGGGTAATTTACTTTTCATCATTTGTACTTCAGTATATTCCTTCTATGTTGGTCAGTTTTATTTCTTCGTAGACAGTTTTCAACTTGTACAGTTCAATAGTGGCTCATAGGCATGTTTAAATCTCAAGCCAGTATGAGATTTACATTGATATTTTATTAACAGAAATTCTAGTGAGATTTTTGAAATCATATAAAGTTCTACAAATGCTCTATTTAAATAGAATATTCTGGACATAAAGCAAGCTGACAATACAACAGCTGAGAAGTGGGCTTTTGTATTTCACCCGACACCTTTCTTTCTTTCTTTCTTTCTTTCTTTTTTAAGACAGAGTCTCACTCTGTTGCCTGGGCTAGAGTGCCACGGCATCAGCCTAGCTCACAGCAACCTCAAACTCCCGGGCTTGAGCAACCCTTCTGCCTCAGCCTCCCGAGTAGCTGGGACTACAGTCATGAACCACCATGCCCAGCTAATTTTTTCTATATATTTTTAGTTGGCCAATTAATTTCTTTCTATTTTTAGTTGAGACGGGGTCTTGCTCTTGCTCAGGCTGGTTTCGAACTCCTGGCCTTGAGTGATCCGCCTGCCACGGCCTCCCAGAGTGCTAAGATTACAGGCGTGAGCCACCGCGCCCAGCCTGATCTGACACCTTTCTGAACAACACTCTGCAAGCTCACTTGTGAGGATTTTTAGGCACACAGGAAGATACCCATGATTATAGTCCAGGAACAACCTTATCTTCTGTGAAGAGAATGGCTTTCTTCTGGCTTCCCAGGACAAAAAAATTCATACTCAAATGATAGATGCATGTTTTTCTTTCTGGTTTTTGGCAGGATGTCCACTATAAACCGACAGTAGCCCACATGCTAAGCAGTTGGAGGGAGATAAGGAGTACCCCAAGGAATTTTTGCTGTTTTCCCCCAGCATGAAGCATATGCATTGAGTGTTTATTTCCCCTGTAGGTCGCCAGGAAAATACCCAACTATCTTTATGTAGAGGCTCATCAATTTCTTTGGCAATGCTTCTGGAATACCACCACCTTGTGGGGTGATAGATACACATCATATAATTTTGTCTTTGCATAAATGTCTAATTCATTCCATTGTATCGATGTAAGCACATAGTTGAATCTGCATTTTATGGTGTTGGAATAGAGATTTGGGTTTGGAATTGAGAGCCATATATATATATATTTAATTCTTCTTTCCAAGATTATTTCCTTTTCCCCATTCTGCTTTATACCAGACACTCCTAAAAGAGTCTGTACCTTGAACAGACTGGGCATTGTTGGTGGTATGTGCTGCAATTTCATGGAAACCGTGTCTGTGAGTCAGAAAGCAAACATCAGGCCTGTTGTATTGATATTATGATGTGTGTTACTAATATAACACCTGACATGTGTGAACTGGCCAGACAGCTCCCCCAGGAGATCCTGTATAGGATGTTATGAGGGTTGGAGCTAATTGGAAGTATAACCCATGACTGTCTGGGGCAGGCAAAGTCATACCATCCTCGAGGCAGGCCCATTCCTTCTGCTTCTCAGTGGGGGTTCCATTTCCTCAGTAGTGCTGATGGTTTTATTGTAGTCAGTGAAAGACAAGATGCCATTTGCTTCCTGTACATCAATCACTTCTGGTCCTGAGACCTCGGGGTATGTGCATAAGAAAGCAGGCCACACAAGCCTCACTCCGGAATTCTTGGAGAGCCCTCAAACAAGTCAGCTAACTGCAAGAGTCCAGTTACTCAGTCTCTATGGTGGAAAGAGGCAGAAAGAAGATGTCTTTTAAATGATTAAGCAAGGCAGATTGCTTATCTGTTGTTGTCTATGGCCTCATGGGCCAAGGTTTGCTAACTAGGGCCTTTGGTCAGTTTTTGCATGGCCTACAAACTAAAAATGATTTTAATGTGTTGTTTAAAAAATCCCAAAAGCAAAGAATACGGGACAGAGACTGTATGTGACCCAAAAAGCCTAAAATATTTGCTGTCTGACCTTTTACAGTAAAAATTTCTAAGCCATAAGGGTACAATAACGAGAAGGTGCCACACCACTTCTGTTTCTCATTTCTAGGTGCCACACCACTTCTGTTTCCCCCTCCAAGCCCATCTGTGTTGTTGGTGGGCCCAGGTGAGGACTTTGGCTTTGCCTTAAGGGACTCTATGAAAACCTTCTATAGTTTTGGGGTTTCCTGCACCATGTTCAGGTAGGGCTTACTACAACCCAGCGCTGCTATTTGTTGTGTTCAGTAGGCAATTGGATGGAGAACCAAGGGCTTACAAAAAATTAGATTGAACACGGAGTAGAACGATTCCTTCCAACTTTCCAGCCCACAACAGGGCTTCCAGTGCAGTCAGCCTCTCAGCAAGCACACAAGTTGATCAGATCTTTTGAACCATTTGATACTATAGTGTTTTTCTTCTAATACTCTTCCTTAAGAGCTGGCCCACCTCCAAGGTTTTGGAAAGATAAGATTCTAAATTCATTCCCAAACTTTCTAGTTAGACAGAGACTGCCTTTCAATCTGGGTTCTTCTTCTTTGTTCTTTGATTTGAATCCCAGGAGAGTCATGACTGTTTCTCTGGCTGCAGCTTTGTCTGAATACGGCCTGTATCTTGAAGGAATATCTTTGGTCTGCTGAGGTCACCATAGGCTGAATACAGAGTGGGAGGTGGGGGGAGAGAGAGGTGAAGTGGGGAGCATCCTTTATCTTGCTTTCTTTTTGAGCCAAACGTTCTCTTTTTAAAGGGACACAAATCCCAAGGCTAATGTGGGTAGGGTAGTCCCTGCCCCTGAGGCTAAGCATCCTCTACACACACAGACTGAGTAAGAACCTAGGATTTAAGCAAGCTCCAGGGCTGGCACCCAGCATCATTTTTTTCTATAATCTCCCCAACTCTTCTTCTTCGATGTTGCCCTAGCTCAGGTCCTCACCATCTCCCACCAGAGAGGTGGCCTCTTAACAGATTACTATAATCCTCAAAGCAAACTCAGTCTACCTACCCTACTTCCAGTGAGCTGAAAACCTAGCCATGCCACCAAAGGTTAGATCCCCTCTTTTGATGCCCCATCACCTACAGAATGAGAGTTCAACTCTGTTGCTGCATTTTGAGATCTGCATCCTTCCTTACCTCCCTCCCGTTTGCACCTGTTCTTCAGCCATGTTTACTGAGAGGCGTGTGGTTCGTTAAGCAGATTGCTTCACTCACGCCTTTACTCCACTGGTTCCACCACCCACCTGCTCTTCCCAGTTTGCTTTACTAACACCTAATCATCTTCAAGTTGGGGTCAAGGGTCATGTCAAGGGTTGAATTGTATCCCCCCAAAAGATGTTGAATCTTGCCCTCAGTACCTGTGAATGTGACCTTATTTGGAAATGGGGTATTTGCAGATGATTAAGCTAAGAATGGAGTTTTCAGGGTAGGCCCTGACCCAAAATGACTGGTGTCCTTATAAAACAGGGAAATATGGGCACAGAGACAGACACACACAGAGGGAAGACAATGAGAAGACACAGGAAGAAGATGGTCATCTATAGGCCAAGGAGTGACTGAGGCCACCAGGAGCCAGGAGAGAATCACGGAACTCACTGTCCCTCCCAGCCTTCAGAAGGAGCCAACTCTGCCAGTACCTGGATTTAAGACTTCAGCCTTTGGAATTGTGAGACAATTAATTTCTGTTGAGTCACTCAGTTTGTGGTACTTTGTTACAGCAGTCCTAGCAAAATCATGCAGGTCACTTTCAGTATACAGCCTTTCTTGATGTACATAAGATCAAAATGAATAGCTTGTCCTTTTGCCCCAGATTGTCCTGGTATATCCCACAATCCCAGTGGCTGTAGTATGAAAAAGCAGCGCTTTTCAAATGATAACGTGCACGTGAATCACCTGGTGATCTTGTTAAAATGCTGATTCTAATTCATTAGGCCTGAGTTGGGGCCTGAGAATCTGAATTTCTAGCAAGCTCCCAGGTGTTGCAGATGCTACTGGCCCACGGGCCACACTTTGAGTGCCAAGTCTTTGCAGCACTTGTCTGTCCTTGGGCTATAACACGCCTGAGGTCAGAGACTATGCCTTTCAGTCCCCTGTGCCTGGTGCAGTGCTAGGAACACGACAGGCACATAACAAGTGTTGGTTGAATAGCTGATGAATGAATGAATCTGTGCTATTAGGAGCATGTGTTTGGTATTAAAGGGTTCATGATCATTCCCAAGGTATGTTGGGCATACAATAATGTCTCCTAGCTTTCCCACCTTTCAATGTTTTTATTCATTTGAAACACTTCTTGAAGAGGAAAAGAAGCTCTACACTACATACTTGAAGAAAGACATTCTGGAATACCACATTTATGGGGGGGAGGTGAATGGGCTAATCTTTCAACCGTATTTGAATCAACGCTTTGACACCATCTGTCAAAAGCCACCTCCTTCCTCTGTCCCTCCTCCACTTCCACTCTGTGTAACGGCCCAGAGTAGGTCACTGAGAGCAAAAGGACAGGAAAGGAATGTGCGTGATTAAGCTCAGACAGGACTCTGGCACAATACACTTAAAACAGCTCACCGAGGTAGGTAACGTCACCCCTATTTACAGATAGAAAATTGGGGCTTGAAGTAGTTTGTCCCAGGCTATCACACGAGCGAGTGGCAGCACCAGGTTACGGTCAAGCAGACGTAACATCAAAGCCTGTGCCTTTCCCATCACACCAGAGAGCACAGTAGAAGAGACCTAATGGTCCGACTGGCCACACTGTCGGGGTCTCTGTGCTGCTTTCTCTTCTCCTCCAAAGAGAAAATTGAAGACAGTACTCAGATTATAGCTCAGAGGCAATTACCCAGCTGCTCTCTAAAATATTCCGATTCCGACAGTCACAGAGATTTCTCACTTTTCTGGCATCTTCAAGGAACATGATCTTTACTAGAAACATTTTCCAGATAACTGTGATTCTTGCCTTTAAGTTTAAAAAATTATTTTAATAATTTTGGAGAAAATAATTTTCCCCCTCCAATAAGTTATATCTTTTTATGATAACTCAGGGCCACTGTCAAGGATAGTCCGTCCCAACACTATGCTGAAATTCACTCATACTGTCAATTATTACTGAAATATATTAACTGTGTGCCCCTACATTAAAGGGTCTCACACTGAAACATTTGGAGACGATATTTCTGCTTTTATCGTTTTTTTTTCTATTTCTACTTTAATCTAAAGACTCTCAGTTACTTTTTGCTCCAATCAGTGAATCTGCTTTTAACGTTGCCTTATGTCTAATTTGTTAATTCAATTCTCAAAGGGGAGAAAAACTGATAAGGAAGTTAGTTAGAAATACATACAAAGTAAAAATGAGTACGATATGGGTTGAACATCTGGGAGATTTCTTTCTGAGTTAATGCATGAGATTTAGTGCTTTTTAACAGTTGTTTTAGACTGCCCAGAGATTTTGTTGTTGTTGTTCATTTCCTGGTTCTAAACATTATATTTTAAAGTTAAGGTCATCTGAAAAATGACCTCCAGAAAGGTGCATTGTTGCTATACAATATTTTAGCTAATTACAGTAAAACCTCGTTAATCCGGAACAACCCAAAAAGAGAAGACATTCTGAATTAATCTTTTAAAAATCTGATTTAAAAGTATTTTTTAAAGTTACATAGATCTCTTTCTTTCAAAATAAAAAAGTTACTCCAATATCTGCTAAGAAAATGTACCAAGACTTCTTGTTGGATGTATTTTGTTGGATAGATCACAATGTCCTTTTGGCTCTAAACAGTATATCCAAACTTGTCTTAAGTAATTTAAACTTAATGCTATACTATTATTTATAGTATTACTTCCCTGTAAAGTCATTTCTATTAATAAATAGTAAAACAAAGCCTTTAGTCTCAACAGGGTTGAATTATCACAAATTCCTAATTAATAGGACATTCTGATATTCATATATATATATTTTAAAACTGCTAAAGAGTCATCTCAGTGGCCTTTTTGTATTTCACAATTTAAAGTTTTACCTACCTTTGGGAGCAGTTTTAAAGCTGAAAGGTAATTTTGTTTATACCTCCTTAATCAAATTATACACTGTAGTTTCTCATTTTCAAAAAAAAAGACAAGAACAAAGGAAGAACAAGCAAGGCTGAAGAGGAGAAAGGCGTGAGTGGGGTGCCGCCCAGTGTCATCTGTGTAAGGCAGGCGGGGCAGAGCACAGGTGCTGCTCTGATGGATGGGTGGGCAGTGAATGGGGGGCACAGCCTGGAGGCAGCCTCTTCCTCATTATTGCTCGCAAATGACCCTTAGGTGCATCTAGAAAAAGCAGCGTTTGAAAAGTCAGTGGGATTTGATTTAGAAGAAATCAGTACCCACAAATTAGTTCTTTTAACATGCAAAGAAACCATAAGTGTTATTTTTAGACATTCCCAGTTGCTTTGAATGAAGAGATTCACTACAGTCTAAAAGTACATTGGCCTCAGAGAATCCAACGAGTTTCTGAGTTCTAACAGGATTTCCTGGTTTAACAGGAGCTTTCTATAACAAAATAGTCAGCATCTAGCAAAACCAAGGAAACTATGCTTTAAATAGTCTCTTTTCTTATATGCTCCCTTCCTCACTTTTTATCCTCTTGCAATAGCACAGGTTTCTTTTTCTTATTTCTATTTCTTATTTCATGATTAATAAAATTAGCTAATATGTTGGAGTGTAGAGCTAAAAACATAAGACAAAACATGTAGTTTAAGGAAATTTGCAACTCACCAGCCAAACCACATCCCTTAGGCAAAAGCCTTCATGAAATAATCAGGAATATAAATAGTTACCTTTGGTTTCTGTTGAGCATGTAGAAAAATTAAGGGTCATTACTCTGGCAATAGTAGTACTATCAAACAAAAAAAAGGAAAAGAAAGAATAAAGGACATTTTTATAAGATGTATGATCACACAATCTAAACAAATTCTTAAAGAATTAAAATATATAACCACTTAGGTGCAAATTAAATACTTTCCTAAACTTCAGTCATTTTTTTGATTTAAGGAAAAGGCTATTTCCACATAGTGCTTCAAAGAGCAGGAAATCCTCTATCAATAACCTCCTTTAAGTTTGCTGCTCATACACATCAAAAGGCTTTAACTACCTATTTGTTGAGAGAGATGGTCTTCTTTTTGTCACCAAAAGGATCTAGACTGTTTCCAAACTGTGAGAGAATTTTACAGGGAAGATGTAAATTGGCCGCACAGTGGCTCACGCCTGTAGTCCCAGCTACTCTGGAGGTTGAGGCAGGAGGATCGCTTGAGCCCAGGAGTTCAAGGTTACAGTGAACAATGACGCCACTGCACTCTACCCAGGGAAACAGAGCAAGACCCTCTCTCTAAAAAAAAAAAAAAAAAAGTATTTTTTCCTGACAAATCTTTTCTAGTTAGAAAGAAACCATCATGGAGTTTTTACGAGCTATGGAAAGTCTCATTGACATCTTGATCTTCCGCCTTTTATTCCCTTCTTTTCTTGTTTAGAAATTTCCAACTTAGAAAGGAAAGGTTCATGAATTGTATGTATAGGCAAATACAGCTTACTTTTTTTTTTTTTTTTGAAACAGGGTCTCACTCTGTCCCCACCTCCCCCTGAGCTACAGTGCAGTAGCATGATCATTGTTCACTGTAATCTTGAACTCCTGGGCTCAAGTAATTAGTCAGGCATACACCACCACGCCTGGCTAATTTTTCTATTTTTTGTAGAGACAGAGATCTCTCTATGTTGCCCAAGCTTGTCTCAAACTCCTGACCTCAAGTGATCCTCAAACCACAGCCTCCCAAGTAGCTGGGACTACGGGCTTGCACTACTATGCTCTGCTAATTTTTTAAAATTTTTTAAAAAAAGAGATGGGGTCTCATTATGTTGCCCAGGCTGGTCTCCAACTCCTGGGCTCAAGGCATCCTCCCAACCCGGCCTCCCAGAGTGCCACGATTATAGGCATGAGCCACCATGCCTGGCCTGATACTCATTTTTTAAAACTCACTCCTCTTTCTATAGCATTGAACTTTGTATAAAAATTAATTTGTGTTGCATTACCAAGCTCTTAGTTCTTAAAACTGCTTCTCAGAGAAGCTTAGACCTTTTTTCTGAGCACTGAAAAATGATCTGAACAGAAGTTTTAATAAAAAGCCAGTATGGAGAAAAGCCAGTATTATTGCAGAGCCCATTTTTGCAGGTGGACATGAAGTGGACAGTATATCAGAGTCAAGAATTACTAGCGGTTCTAAAATCCAACTACAAGAATGTCCTATCTAATTACACATGGCACTCATATGATTGCGTTTGACCTACCCCATATCTCTGATCTTGGAAAATTAATGTACAAGGTTCATTGATGTTGCACATTTTAGTTACCTATTTTTCCAACCATTTAAAAAAATAAGCATTCTATATATGTGCTAAACTCCTCCTCAGGCTTGTGTTTTATCTTAAGAAAATGAACTCTAAATGCTTTGTGGCCAAGATAAAATATGTTTGGCTTCGATTTCATGCCAGACATTTTTTTCTTGAGTTTGTAAGACCTTAGTGGACTTCTACTTCTTGGAATCCAGGGTCTTAGGCTGTGTGTGTGTGTGTGTGTGTGTGTGTGTGTGTGTGTGTGTTGTTTTTTAAGTAAATGCTGAGGCATGTAAGTGAATGTTTTTAAGTAAATGTTTTTAAGTAAATTTGATGCTTTATTTTAAGCAATCTTAACTTCTCTCTCACAATTGTGGTTATGGGTGAGAAATTGATGCCCATAGCATTCCAGTGATCCAACCTTCCAACTGCTCAAGGATTGCAGCCCCAGAAAACCCCACAGTCCCTCCTCAAGAGAGGCTGTTTCAGCAAATTCTAATTTGCTGAAGGAATCAGTGAGTAGACAAATATTTCATGTGGTGCAGAAAGGGACAGTCTCTTTCTTCTCCATGGTACTCTGCAAGTACCTCTCACCCATGTCAACTGCAGAAAAGGGTTTTGTCTCACTGTGAGAATCCTGTTCATTTGAATTGGGTGTTCTGTTAGCTCTTTGCGGTGAAGGAAAAGCATTTCAACAATTCCGTATCCTTACACCGGAAAATGCATCTCATCCCTGGGCTGTTATCTTCTTTCTGTGTAGAGAGAGGTAAAGAAATGATTTATCTTCTCAACTGCACGCTCGCATTGTCTCGCTGACTTCCCTTCCAGGCTTTCCATGGGATTTGAAAATTTATATTTCCTCGCTTTTGTTTGCTGATTGTATAGAGAATTTTTATCTTCTTGTTTCAGGTTAAGTCTCACAAGCTAGGATTTCCTTTCTTTAGTAACACTTTGTCCCCCAAGCATTTCTTAGTATTTCCTTGCTTTTGTTCACACTCCATTTCACTTATTTTGTTTCTTTCTTTTTCCATGTATACTTTAAGAAGGCATTGCTTTCCAGCTTTGTCTATGGTATTTTCCCCCTTTTTCTGTGTCCTCGGAATGGCAAACTATTGCTTCTCTCCCTTTCTCCCTCTGTCTCTCTCCCATGTTTTTCTTTCACTATTATTTAAAATGACTTAAAAGGTGAAGTCTAATATCCATCCCAAGGGCTCCTATTTTTTCTTTCCGAAAGCACCACCAATCAGAACTTACGCCCATGCTGAATGTCTGTTCTCAACTTAGAATCTCCTGTTGTCATCCACCTAGTGTCGTTTGTCCAAGGGATTGTAAGCTTAGCTCTGTTCAGGTGAAATAGAATCTATACCAGGGAGAACAAAAGAACAAAGACTCCCTCATTCTCTGGGTTCCCACCTACCTAATCGTTAGCAGACGAGAACTCAGCACACCAAACACGTCAGTGTTTCATACCAGGGTGTGTGTGTGTGTGTGTGTGTGTAGATAGATAGATAATTTCTGTAAGAACAAAGAAAAATTGATGAATGTCATAGACAGGAAAAATAGCATTGAAAGTTAAATTCAATTTTAATAAAACATAGGGTCGCTTGAGCCCAGAAGTTTGAGGTTGCAGTGAGCTATGACACCACTGCACTCTACCCAGGGCAACAGAGCAAGACCCTGTCTTGAAAAACAAATTAATAAAATATAGCAGAAGCTATATTTGCAAGATATTTTTCCAAGTTAAAATTGATGGCTCACATTTTAAAAATGATATTTAATGTAATAAAATTCCAAGTCAATAAAAGAATTGGAGTAGCTCCCTGGAATTTGTTGTAAACAAATTTCGTTTGTGCTTAGTTAATTCAGTTGCTGTTTTAAAGTTTTTTTCTTAAATAATACCTTTTTTAAAAAAAATATTCAACTGATTCAAACATTCATGGTACCCCTAGAGAATCAGTGGCAGCAGGAGAAAAATGCGTTGCTCTGAAACGCATGGGACCTCATCTTAGGAGATGATTTGTAGTACGCAATAAGGAGAAAAGGTCAGAAAGGGCTACCTAAATAAAGAGAGTTTTAAAAAGTACAGCAAACGTTTACCCGACCTCCCCTTATTTCAGAATTTCTAGTTTTCGTGATTTTGTCAGGCGCTGTCTACATACACACTGTTAAGACCTTATATGACAACCCAAATACACCTTTGAAAAAGAACATGCATACCAGGTGACCTCCTGTGCCCTCTCCCACAGGCATTTCAGTTCAGCTTTTCAAATGCTTCAGAGATACAGAGAGAATACACAAGTGGCCTCCGGACATGTCCTATGTCTAACTTGACCATAGAATTTTTCAACTAATGAAGGCACTTTGGGGAGTGAGGGGGTTGTGTCATAAACACTTTTGCATGTTGCTAGTCCTCAGAATCATTTTAACATCGATCTCAGTATCATTCCCAGGAGAAGATCTCTTTACCATTTATTTAGTCATGTCTTGCCAATGTTTACTTTTGTTCAGCTGCGTATTAAGCAAACCCTTATTTCTCCAAGTGTGGCCTGCAGACCACTAGCATGGGTCTCGCCTGGGAGTTTGTTAGACATGCAGAGTCACAAGCCACCTCAGATGCACTGAAACTGCCTTGTATAAAGATTTCTATGAGATGCACATCAAAGTTTGGAAAGCACCGAGTTAGTCTGCTTATAAATAATGCTGCTGTGAACATCTTCATGCACATATATTTCCCCTGCTTGTGGATGGTTTATTTGTATTCAGTTCCCAGAGTGAGATTCTGAGTTCAAATGACTTGCAGATTTTTATACTTGCCAGAATTTCAGGAGGGTATTTTAAGAGTCAGATGGGTGGATATGGCCAAAAGCTGTAACTTGAGGATTGGTCTAGGTAGTGCCCTCTCTTGGCTGGAGGATTATAATTGATCTGTTGGGGACGTCTGCCTTTAACAGTCCTATAATTTCAAGAACAAGCCTCAGATTCTGATCTGGAGGCAGAGCCTGAGAGGAAAATAGCTCTCTGTTCCATCTCCCTGCCCCACAGACGCACAGGGCTTCTTGCAGCGCCCATCAGATTGCAAGGCTGACAACTCCTAAATATTCCAGATACAGGCCAGAAACCTCCTTAAATTTCGTGTCTAGGGAATCCATTCCTGACTTTCTCTGAGTCATGAAGAAAAAGAAATGCTTCTTCCGGGGGCCTTTAGATTCACCTTCCAAGCCACAGTAATTCTAGCTTCGTTCTGGCATCTGTAGCCCAAAGGATCACTGTGCTGCTTCCTTGATGGTTCCCTAAGTCTCTTTTTCTCCTCAGGAGCTGCAGATATTTTCTTTCACAGATAATCTCAGCCCCGCAGGGCTCTGCAGTTCCAGGACTTGTGCCATCCTCACTGGTTCCAGCTTGTTGTCCCGACTCCTCTCCACCCCCCACTGCTTTCCCACTGACCTGCTGTTCTCCTCAGCACCTCCAGTTTTGTAGCTGGCCTCTCGGTCGCTGTTTTTCTTGGGACAATGTCATAGTCTGAGGTTTATGATATGCTTCCCTGATAGTGAGACTGTCCAGATCTTCAGTTTGTTTCTTAGTGCTCTTAAGCCTGCCCGTCACGGCGGCCCCGCGTCAGGCCAGCTTATCTGTGTGGATGTCTGGAACAGAGTCTGGCGACTTCCTCCTGGTGGTTTTGCCTTCATTCAGGGATGATCACAAATGATATCTGGGTTTGTTGTCTAAACATTGCTGGAATATCAATATCCATCCTGACAGACATGGCTAGATCCCCTACACGCCTTTACCATTTCTTCAGAAGAGATGTTGCCCAGTTCAGTTGCTCTCCCTTTGCTGTTAATGACAGAGCGTCACCTTATCCACAGGGAAATGGAAGAGAGTTTCTGTCTTCTACTCCTCTGTATGGGATGCAACCTAGAAGTCCCATTTTATGTTTATATGGTCAACTTTTGCATGCAAGCATGGTACTATAATAAGCGCCATTTGGAACAGTTCGTGCGTGTGTGTGCAAGTGGAGGAGAGAGAGAGAGAGAGAGAGAGAGAGAAGGAAAGAGAGGCTAATGGACCTTTACCTATATAGTAGCTCATTTGCTCTGAGACAGGCTAAGTGGAGCAACCATCTCTAAGATGGCCGCCATCAAGCCCTTCCCTCTGGTGTTCACAAGCCCTTCTCCCACGCAGGAGCAGAGTCCATGCCTTCCCGTCTTTGAGTTTGGGCTGGTGTGTGAATGCCATGATCAGTAGAATATAGAAGGGTTACAGTTTCTTCATGGCTTTCTTGGAATGCTCACCCTGGGGGAATCCAGCCACGACGTAAGAAATCAGAGTACCCTGAGACGACCACGCTGTGAGGAAACCCAAGGTTGTCACATGGAGAGGCACATGGACAGATGTGACCAATAGGCCCTCAGCCGTCCCAGCCCACACGCCAGACATGGAAGTGATGAAACCTTTAAAGACTCCAGCCTCTGCCTCCATCCAACTGCAACCATATGAGGGACCTCAAGAGAGAACCACCCAGCTGAGCCCTTAAGCCCCCAGAACCACGAAAGATAATCTAAAATTGTTGTAAACCTAAACCGTTACGTTTTAGGTATGGTTTGGTATATAGAAATATATAACTAGAAGACCACATGTGTCTATTTTTTGTAAGAAAACCTTTCAAATCCAAGGTAGTAAAGCAACTGCAACAGTGATTTTGCCACAGGGTTTGAGGTTCTGCCTCAACTTGTCTTTAAAAGATAAGTTACTCTGGAATGCTAAGTTACTCTGGAAAAAGTAAAGTGGCCACTTTAATTTGCCATCCAGATGTGGTTTGGATGTGCTATTCTCCAGAGCTGGGTGATGATGGACATCAATTCAGTGCCGATAGATTAGCTACGTTCTAGGAACTTATTCTCGGAGAGTCTGACTTATTATAAATATTAGCTAGCCATCAGAATAGGCAGAGTCATTGAAAGTCAGAGGAAGAAGGGGCCTTGTATGGAAATAACCTAGTCCAGCCACCTTTATATGTTTTTAGATAAGATAAACAGAAGCACACAGAGGTAGAGTGTCTTGCCCGGATCACAGAGCTGTGTGGTGGCAGCGCCAGGACAAGAATCCAGGTCTCCTGGCCTGGGAGCGGCTCTCTGCACCCTGCCACCCTGTGTCTCGGATGCTAAGGAAACCCCGAGTTTGCAATCTGGTTTTATTCTCCTTTTCATTTATTGTGTATGTCCTATGTGCTATTGATCTGTGCAATGGGGCAAATACCTACCTTCTGTGATTACTAGCAGGGTTAAAGGAGACAGCTTATGGAAATTATTTGGCACTTACTATGTACTCAATAAATGCTAAGTACCTTTTTCAAGAGCCTAGTAAAACAAATTCTTCGGATAACCGTCTCAAGGGCCTTTAAATTGAAAGAATTTCCCCACAAACAATACCCTAGGTATGAGAAATTCTTCACTGGGGAGGACTACAAAAGGGAATTCAACATCCATCCAAGTTCTAACCCAGACAAGTAGACATTTAAACGACCTGTGAGGAAAAAAAGGAGCTGGTTGTGGATAATTAGCACGAGCGCATGGAATAACTCACCATCCTGCAAAGGGAAACAGACAGGGCTGAGTCAGCTCTGGACATGAGAATTAGAAGAGAGCAGGCCTGGATGTCTGGAGTTCTTTCTGTCAACTTTTTATAAAAATAAGTACCTCTCGCTGTCTGTCTGTCTGCTGAGGAGATGATCCATCACCCGGTCTGTGAAAGTAGCTTTCCTTGAGCCCATCTCTCCAGACTTCTGTTGTGGTTACATGTCTCACTGTGGTTATCCCCACGTCTGCTGCTCTGTCTCCCTCGTATCATGTGTGCCGTGTGTGTAAAACTCTTTATGTGGAGTCTGGGAATGGTTTTTAATACATTCGGAGCAATAAGCCAGAGCCTCCACCTTTAATGCCTGCCCCTGCCGTTTCTCATCGCCAGGGCCGCGAGCACATGTGGGAAGCAGCCGCCCGTGACGGGTCGGGGCCCCGCCGCGCCAGGAGAAGCAGATGGGGAGAGAAGGGAGCTATTGTGCTGAACACCTGTCCGGCCATCAGGACCAGAAGGCGAGGTGTTCTAGAGGCCATGTGGTACCAGGGACGGAGCCCTGGCTGTGGGCACAGGGAAGGAGGGGCGCCACAGGTGTCACTTTCATGATGATTCCAGGAGACGAGCGGAAAAATCATTTTCACTAGTTTTTTGCTCACCGGAGGGTAAGGCGAAGAAGTCATTGTTCCAAAGCCGTCAGGAGATGCCCTCTGAGTTAGATGGATGGGCTCGAATTCCAGGTCTGCCACTGGTTGGCTTCCTGATTTGTTGCGAGCTATTTAACTTTGAGCTACAATTTCCTCTCACCTGAGAAACGGGGACCGTAACAACGCTCGCTTTGCAGGCGGGTTGTAAAGATTACACAGGAATAGTGTGAGGAAAGTGTCTGTCACTGCCCTGGAGCCCTGGAGTATTACAGATGCTCCGTAAGTTAAAGCCTTATTACGTTGATCAGGATTTTCAAATTAAAAGGGGAAAATACTGTGGAGTGGATAAAATTACTCATTTGGACTAAATCTCCAGCTTCTCTGCTCCTATTAAATGAGGACTGTTTTGTCTGACCATCGACAGACGTGGGGAGGCTTCACATTAGGTGGAGCTGGATTGCCTTTTCTCTGCAACATCAAGATGTCTCCCTCCAGAAGATGTGACCTCAGGATTTTCGTCAGGGGATCAGGACTGGTCTGAATCTGTTTATGAGACAAATTTAGGGTTTTTCTTTTACTTGGTGGAAAATTGTTTGAGCTCCTCCTCAAAGGGACACATTATAAACATCTGCTACTATTGTTTGTGCTTTAAAAATGTTACTGTCCCGTATAAAGAGTAAAAAGGAACTTCCAGTCCTGTGTGTTTTGCTAACTGTTTCATAATAAGTGTAATAGTGAATTGTGTTTATAGACTCAACTAATAACAAAAAAGAGAAACAACCATTTCTTGAGTGCCTGCTGTGTGCCAGGCACTTCATAATCCTCCTCCAAGGTGGGCTTGCCATTTCCATTTTACAGAGGAGAAATCTGAGGCTTCCAGAGGTTAAGTATCTCGCTGAAGTCCCTGCTGGTGATCAGCGGGGTTGACATTCGAAGCAGATCTGATTCCGAAGCCCTTGCTCTGTCCAGTCCTCCAGCCTCCGCTCCACTTGCTTGACTTGAATGAGGACCTCACAGTTTTCCTGGGCTGTTGAGATCCTGTGAACTGCCCTTGCTCTCATCTTTGGAGTGACCTCGCTTCTTCTGCTCTTGGCCCAGACGATAGAAACTCTCTGTGCATATGTCAGGCATTACAAGATGCTGAGTGTGAAACTTTTAATCAAGTGTTTCAGTGAAATGCTGCGTCTGGAAACTGTTATCCAGATGTTATAAACCACTTTGGCCAGCGGTGCCAGACTGCTGTCCAGGTGATGAGTTCCACCCCCAACCCCTCATACATGGAAGACGATCTGGAGGGACTGAGAGTTGGGAAATTGTTAACTACTGTGCTGCATTCTTCCCTACAAGGGACATCAGGGACCTGTGTCCCACACCTCCCAGACCAAGAGTGTCCTGACGACTCAGAAGAATCTTCAAGCTGGAGTAGTTGGGGGTAAACTGAGCAGCTGCAAGGCCACGGGTACCTGCCCGCCACAGCCGAATCAGACCTCTATCTGTGTAGAGGTTGCTTTCTTCCCCTGCTCCCCACGTCTCTACAGAGAGAGCTCTGAATCCCAGAGCGGCTGGAATCAAAGGGATGTTTCGGGAAATAAAGGGATGGGCAGGTCTTTCGCCATGAGGCCCAGGCTTTGTAAGAACTGTGGCACCGTCCAGAAGTGGCAGGCCTCCCTGTGAGTCCTACAACTGCATAATAAGACAAAAATGACACAGGTAACTGATTTCGAATCAAACTTTATGATTTGTTCCATGTCACACAGCTTTTTGGTTTTGATCCCCATGTTCATGGTTGTTATTCATTGCCAACTGAGGCCAGCCTACCAACAAAGAAGCAACATGGCATCGTGTACAGAGGCTAAAAAGTATAGCTGTGGAAGTTAAACTAACTGCATCCAAGGCCATTGCTTTCTACCTGTGTGACCTGGGATAAGTTAACCTTAACTGAGGCTAAGCCTTAGTTTTCTCCCCTAAAAAAAATGAGAATAATTAAAATACTAAACTTCATAGGGTGGTTGTGAGACTGTAAGGAGATTACGTATGGTAAGTGCATATGGCACGTATGAACGTCACCGTGGTGGTGGTGGTGGCTGCCGATGGCCATTTGTTTTAAGAAAACTCGATGTCTTCCTGTTAGCTGGAAGGCCACTGGCCCCCACTTGGGGAATGGCAGGTGTGGGGGTCACTTGCGTTGAAACTCAATGATTGGCTGGTGATCTGGGCCAGCGCAGGGGTAGACTGACTAGGCAGGGCTGCCATCCAGCTGCCGCTGCTCACATGCTCCCCGGCAGGCTGCACTTGTCACCTGGCCCAGCCAGCTTGATTCAAAAAACCAGCCTTTCCACAGGAATTTCACACATGCAAATGAGGATTTTGATGGTCCTTGTAAAATAACCTCTAGTTTAGTCTGAACAGTCTCTGCCATTTGAGAGCCAAAGTCCCCAAGATGGGCCAAATTGTCTGCACAATTGCTCTAGTCTGCACCCAGTCTCAGGAGCCACAGAGGCAACAGTTTTCAGTCTTCCAGTCCCCAGGATGGAGGATGCTTGCAGCACTGCTGCCGAGTGGGTGAGCCCTTCGATTATTTCGGTGGAGAGTGAGCCAGACAGCCCTTAAGCCTGGGAAACAAAAGTCAACCCACATTAGCGCCCACCTTTTAATACCATGTTCGAGCAAAAATGTCAATGTAACCTTTAAAAATGAGAATCCTTGGTCTATAACGCCAGTGGGATCTTTGCAAGGCATACTCATGTATAAATTTTTCCTGGTACATTCAATATTTTGGCTCTCCTTTATGTGTCTGTAATTATTTATTTACGTCCTTGAAAAAGGTTTTTTTTTTTTTATGTTTTCAGGAGAGTGAAATACTTGAGCTCTTAGAAATATTTAAGTATACTTTTGCTTTGTTTTATCCGGTACATCTGGATTATTTTAGCCCTAGGCAAAGATCCATTAGCATCACACAAAACTCTGTTGTCTTGAAACTATATTTTTGACTAAAATTTCCACCTTAAAGCAAATGATGTTTATGTGGTTTGATATAGAAAAGACTCAATCATACTCTGACTTCTTGGATGATCCCTTTGTGTTTACTTCTTTCTTTCTTCCCCTCTCCCGTCCCATGGGTCCGTCCTTGGTCTTCTTCCCCATCATGATGCTCCTAACTACAGAGATCTTAGTCATCCCTATTGCTCTGCCTACCTCTCACCTCTATCTAGGTACTATCTGAAGAGTGATGCTCAGAAGAAGAGCATGGACCCTGCTTCCAAAGCTTTGAGCCTGGGGAGCCCACAGGATGTCCAAATAGAAACGTCCAACAGACACATTTCCCCAACGTACACAGAGACACTGTTAAGTTAAAGCTTTATTCAGCTTTCTCTTGCCTGTAAGCATGCCTTGCAAAAGCTCCTGTTTTAATAAATCATGGGTCATATCTGTGTGCCAGGGAAGCTGATGAAACAGGTCTATTTTTCTAAAGTCTTTTCTTTCTTTTTGGCATATGGTGTCTCCCATATCATGCTTCTGTTTATCAAAATTTTATTTACAATACCCTAATAAATCTCAATGCTGTAGGATCACACGGACATGAAGATGGTTTCAGGGGTTACCCAGGAGTACTGTAATGTCAGGAAGAATATGGCAAAGCTTTACTGTCGCAGACACGGAGATCTCACTATATGAGACTGAAGTCAGGCTTCTCACTCTTGACTTACGGGAAAAGATCGAGATGGAGGACCAGATGGTGTCTTATGCAGCTCCTGTCCAAACCACCACTGGGCTAGGAGCAGCAAAACATGTCCATGATATCTCTTCCTCATTTGGATGATAGCACATAGAAAGCAAATTACTTTTTTTTTTCTTTTGAGACAAGGTCTCCTTCTGTCACCCAGGCTGGAGTGCAGTGGCCCCATCATGGCTTACTGCATCCTCAAATTCTTGGGCTCAAGTGGTCGTCCTGCCTCAGCCTCCCAAGTAGCTGAGACTATAGTCACACTCCACCAGGCCCAGCTAATTTTTCTGTTTTTTGTAGATATGGGGTTACACTCTTGCTCAGGCTGGTCTCGAACTCCTGGCCTCAAGCAATCCTCCCACCTCGGCCTCCCAAAGTGCTAGGATTACAGGTGTGAGTCACCTCGCCCAGTCTGCAAATTACTTCTATAATAAAAGTGAAAGTAAAAATTATGATGCCCAAATGTCCATAAATATCACTTGCCTATAGATATAAATAAGGTCACATCAGTGTCAATTCCTCAGTTGCCTTCTCAAAGCCCACCTGCATCATTCTGGGATGTCCCCAAGACTGTCCAGCATGGGTTAATATTTTGAGGTCATTCCATCTGAGCATACATTTAGTATGTATTGTTTTGTCACCTTCTCTTTTCACTTGTAGTGTACTGTAAACTTTCTCCAATAGGTTAGATATTTTTCTGTAACATGATTTTTTATGGTTTTATGGTATTTTATCACATGGGTAATCTGTTTAATCAGTTCTCTGTTGTTGTACATTTACTCCCAATAATAAATAATTTTGTGGTGAATATCTTTGCACACACATCTTTGTGTAGATGTCTAGTTGTTGTTCTGGGTATGGAATTGCTTGGCCAGAGGTCGCACTCATCATAAAGAATAAATGTTATTATTCTTATTTTATGAAATAAAAATAAATTATGTTATTTTTATATCATTAAAAAATGATAAGGATAGTAAGTACTGCTAAACATTGGGCCAATAGGTGGCAACTCCTCTGGAGAGAGCTCTTGAAAACAAAAAGACAACACTTACAGCCTTTTAAAAAATGCATTTTAAGGAACAAGAACCATTCCAAATATATCAATACCAAAACAATTTTGAGTTTTTGCAATCTCTTTATAATCTGACATGTTTGTTTCCTAAAATTTAAGTTAGGTATAGTACTTTTATGTAGGAATTGTAAACATCTGTTTAAAGGACAACACTATATAAATTGTTTATTAGTGTTATTTATCATCAACAAATCGTGCAAGTCTGGGCAGACATTCTACACTTTATTTGGAAGCTCAGCATTCTGAAGTTTGTTAACTCTCTACCAGAGCGATTTTAAAGTCCCAGTGGTCCGTAAAGGATTAAATGGAATGTATGACTTGTATCCTTCACTAGATTTTAAGAGAAAGGAGTTGTCACTGATATATTTTGACCAAATGCCTTATTAAAGACACCACCACAAACGGAGCTTGGAAGCAAAAGTAGCCCAGACGCCCCTGGCAGCTCCATCATTCTGTACTTTAATAACTCATTGGCAACATGATGAAGTAGTTTATGTTCCAGACTTTGCCTCCTGGTATCTAGATTTTTATAGGTGTTTTGACTGAGGTGTAGAGGAGGCATTTTTCTGGCTGCTGATTTCTATTCCAGATTGTGGGATGTGAATAATTTGGTAAATTAACATCAATGGGTTAGACTGTTCTTTGTTACCAACGGCCCCTGGGCTGCCTGTTCCACTCGATGGTCACATTAATTTGCAACCACAGGAGGATGGCTGCTGGGCACATACGCCCAAGTTAAATTTCCTTTTGCAGGTTTTCCCCCTACTTTGGATATTCAGGTAGCCACTAAAGTCTGAGGCAGCTCTCTCTTGTGCATTCATAATTCTGGCTAAACCTAGGGCTTCCAAAACTAATATCAGGGAGGAATGATCCAAACCGTAGTGCTTTTGTGGCTTTTTTTTTTTTTTCCTGGGGCCAGTTTTCGGCTATGTTTCCAATGATCAGTCTATACTCCTAGTTATGTACTAAATACATAAACTGTGTGTGCTACAAATGATGTTTTTCTAGCCTGTCCGTATAGCCTATTAAACTAGAGTTGGCAGTTTTCCATCCCTGAGGAGAAGCACTTGGCATAAATAATATTGTCATTTGGGAAGGCTAGACATGGTTTGAAGAAGTGACCTTGTATAAATATTGTCTGAGGTATGACTGAGGCTAAATTATATGACAGGCAGCTAGTATAGTCTGGGCTCTGGGCCCTCCTGGTAATGAAGTTGCTTCTTGTAGTAATGGAACCATCTGAATTGAAAATGTAATCAAATACATCAGAGGATGTTAAAAACACAGGAACCAGCTTATTTATGAACCCCCAGGGTCCAGAGGATGGGAAAATGGTGCCGGAATTTGTCATTCAAATGCCTTTGTCCTTTTAAGAGACAAGATGTCCTAGAAAGTGCCTTTTATCCTTGCCACAGGACTTCCCTCAGTGTTGAGACTGCTAAACAAGCCAGGAGCTTGTTCATTTCCCCACCCACATTTGGGGTGAGCTGCTGGCACTGAACACAGAGTCTCGGGTATTGCTGGGCTATTTGTGGTTGACCTGGTATATCAGTAGCACAGTACTGTCCCCAGACAGTTATTTTCCATTCCTTCTCTCAATACCCTTGTTTAGGATTTCATTTCCTCTTTTTTTGGCCTGTATTGCTCTACCAGCCTCCTAATTAT
Organism: Lepilemur ruficaudatus; assembly: GCA_963574885.1. Lineage (NCBI taxonomy): Eukaryota > Metazoa > Chordata > Mammalia > Primates > Lepilemuridae > Lepilemur > Lepilemur ruficaudatus. Next base: position 44,572 of record CAUYRT010047672.1, read on the forward strand.
TCAGAGCCCCTTCCCTTCACTTTCTCTTCCTTCTATTAATTGATTTGCCAGATTTGTCTTTCAAAAACATGATTTTATTTTCATCAATCCATCTGTTTATCGATTTATTTATTTATTCAACAAATATTTATTGAGTACCAACTGTGGGTCAAGCACTTTGCTCCCTGCCATCATAAGATTTATAGTCTAGAGCGGGAGACAGATACTTGACAACTGATCACACTAGTGGACGTACAGTTACAGGCTAGTGTGAATGTTCTGTAGGAAAGAAGCAAGTCTCTTGGTGGTATGAAACAAAGGAAGCTCATCTTGACTGAGGAGTGAGGGAGGCCGCATCGAGGAAAGACAATGGGTTGCAGTGTGAAGCGTGTAGAGGTCTGAAACAGCAGAAGACGGGGCTGGGGCGTGGGGACAGGGTGGGATTTGTGGGGTGTTTTCCAAACAGAGGGAGTAGCAGGCCGTGGAGGGAAGGTAAGAGCCATCTGAGGAATGAGAGAAAGTCAGTGTGGCTGGAGTACCGAGAGCAACGGCCACACCAGGAGGGCTCTGCAGGTCGTGTTAAGAGTTGAGATCTGTATTCTACCAGCAGAGGGGAGCCACTGAAGGGTGTGTAAGCAAGGCTGCCATTTTGTCAGATTTTCGTTTTGAACAGACCACTTGGGCTGCAGTGGGGAGAACAAATTGGTAGTGGCCAAAGTGAATCTGGGTATTAGCAGTGGAAATGAGAGGCAGACAGACTTGAGCATATTTACGTGCAGGGAAAACGCAGGGACGGGTGAGGGATTGAACATGAGGAATGAAGGTTAGGGAATGGTCAAGGACGTTGAGAGGCTCCAATTTGTGCAACTGCACTGTTTGCATATTTATTAAGTGAAGGAGTACTGAAAAAAAGGACTGAATTTTGGGGCAATTTCATGAGCAAAGGTCTTGAAGCAGAAGCATACTTGGCGACTTTCAAGGAATAGCGAGGGCAGAGTAGCAGGAGATGAAGTCCCAGAGGTGCAATTGCAGAGAGAGACAGCTTAGATCACGTAGGCCTACACGGCCGCTGAAAAGGATTTTAGCTTTTAACTGAGTGGCATGGGAAGCTATTGGAGGGTTCTGAGCAGAGGAATTACATGATCTGACTTACGTTGTGAAGATTACTGTGGCTGCTGTATGAAGAAAAGACTCTAGAAGGACAGCCCCACGTCAAGGAGACCAGCTGGGGGCGGACTGCAATGATTCAGGTAGAAGAGGGTGGTGGTGGCGTAGATCAAGGTGGTAGCTGAGAAGGTGGGGAGAAGTGATTAGATTCTGGACAGATTGTGAATATAGAACAGGCATAATACTTTGATGGGTTGCATGCAGTGAGAATTAAAGAGAGGAGTAACGGATGACACCAGGATTTTTGGTTAAAGCTACTGGAAAGAAGGATGACTATTCACTAAGCTGTAGAAGGCTTCTGGAAATTCAGGAGTTTGATTTTAGATGTTAGGTTTAAGGCCCTTATTAGATATCCAAGTGGAAAGATTGAATAGGCTGTTGGATAGACAGGCTAAAGTTCAGAGGAGAGATCCAGAAGAAAAATATAAATTTGGGAATATTTGAGATGTATTAGAGATAGAAGATACCCAAACCCATGAGAAGGTATCAGTTCACCAACAGAATAAGGATAATTAGAGAAGAGGCACAAATGTTTATAAGCTAAGCATAAAGATGATTCTAGTCAGTAATATTCAAGGTTATCATAACCAGTAATAAGACATATGATGCATTGAGAAAGGCACAATGCCACTTCTGTGGTATTTTTGCCAAAAAAATTGCATCAACTCAATCTACCCATGAGAAAATATCAGGCAAATCCAAACTGAGGGACATTCTACAAAATAACTGACCAGTACTCTTCAAAAGAGTCAAAGTCATGAAAGATAATGAATGACTGAAAAACTGTTACAGATTGGAGGACGCTAAAAAGATTGAACAACTAAATGCAATGTGGGAACTTCCAATATTAGTGGAAAAGCTATTGAAATTCAGATAAAAACTATAGTGTAGCTAATAGTATGGTACCAATATTCTTTTCCTGGTTTCCGTCATTATACTGTAAGATGTTAACAAGGGAGGCTAGTTCAAGGAAATGAAGGAATGTTCTGTTTTATTTTTGTAACTTGTCTATAAGTATGAAATTATTCCAACAGAAAAAGTTAAAGAAAACTAAGGTTAGGCTAGGCTTGTAGCCCCAAGGACGTGACCGTCCTCACGTCCCGTCTCTCTTGCTGAGGACAGACGTGCTGCAGGAGGAGGCAGGGCCACCCTACAGGGTCTTTAGACTGTGGGAAAGACTGGACTTTCCTCTAAGAGCCAGTGGAGGATTAGGCAGGGTATGTGGAGGAAGATGGGAAACCAGACATGTTTGTTTTACGTAAAAAGAGACAAGAAAACAGAATAAATACTGGTTAGGCCTGGATTCAGGCAAACACCCAGTTACTTTCAATTATTCATCCTGTTCTCCAAACAGAACTGACCATGAGTTACTTCATGACTCACAAGGGTGTTAGCACATTGTAACGTCTGGCTGGGAAGAGTGCGCAAATCCCAAAGGATTACCCTCGAGGAGCCTCGCAGCATCCTGCCTTTTCCTGCCACTCCTACAGCTCAGGCACGATTGTAGAGGGGATTTTAAGCCTGTAGGCCTGAAAGGGAAGTTGTCTGTGTATTATAGCTGACCCTCTCTCCTGTCTGGAATGATTCTAGCACAAAGTTTGTGGCTGGATTGAGATACCAACCTGCTGTGGGTGAGGGAATGCCTGGAATAGACCTACCAGGAATGGGGAGAGACTCCCCCCCCCCACCCTGCACCCTCCTTCTCAGCCAACTCTGCTGGGGGGGAGGGGGAGTATTAAAGTCTCATCACATCAGAGTTCCTGGTGCCTGCAAACCAGCTGGAGATGGTGCTGGGAAGTGCTAATTATAAAATTATATGTTAAATATTTAATTCTCCAGGGAACTCTATGCCCTTGCCCAGAGAAGGGGTGAGCCATTGAAAAAAATGCCCCCTATCCTCCCTACTGTCCCACGGGGAACAGGCCAAGAATCAGGGAAAGGGTCTTAATCCCTGGAGTCAGGGTACGATCACCTCCCCGCCACTCGCCTGCCTATTGCCTGGCCTGGAGGGAAACTCTGCAAGCCCATGCTCTGCTCTCAGAAACTCTGAAATCTCGCAGTGCCATACTTTAAGGTTCAAATCCTACAAAACGCTACTGTTAACTGTAAACTGTCAATTTCTGAATGCTTACCTGGTGCTAGGCTCCTTGTATAATTGTTTCTAATCCTTTCAACAACTCTTCAAAGTAGTCATTGTCATCCCCATTTACAGGAAATTTTGTTGGTGAGGAAATAAAGGCTTAGCTTGTCTGAGGTCACATAGCAAGTGAGTGGCTGAGCCAGGAATTGAACCCAGGTCTGGCTTCCTGCATTTTCCCAGAGATTTCCACCAGTCCTGCTGCTTCCCCAGTCCTGAATGAACTCCTGGGGCCAGGAGGAAGCAATCCTCCTGGGATCGCGTGGTGACTAGCACCGAGCATTGCTCTCGGAAGGCCACACCAGGCCCACGCACCACCGTGCAGGATTTCGGGAAATTTCACTGGGGAATCAGCAGCCGGTGCCTCATCAGGCCAGTTTTGGGGGAGGCCGGTGGTGCCGCTGCGGGCTGTTGACGGTAACTGAGGGCTGTGGGGAGTGAGGGGCACGCGTGAAGTGGTGACCGGCACACCTGGGCGCCTGATGCTGGAAAAGCACAGGGGTGCTCTGTCAGTGCTGGCCTGCAGTTACATTTCTGGCTGAAATTTCGGATGGCTACACTAAGCCTCAAAGGAAGAAAGAACAAAATCACGTTGAGAGAGACAGACGCTCTGACAGGGAGCAGGGTCTGGGTGCTGGCTGGCTCTTTGCCATGAACTTGACACATGAGGAGGAGCAGAGAAGCTTCCTTGTTACCATCAAACCCTGTCATCAAACTGTCCTGGGCGTCCCGCAGAGAGAAGGGTAGACAGGCCTCCGCCCCACCCCCTGGAGCAAACCTCTTTGATGCAGAATTACAGAGGGGTCCAGGCCCACAGAGCACATGGTGTCACGACCTACCTCACTGACGAACTACATCTGCTACGAACTGTTTTCGTTAAGTACAAGCTATGGGGCAGAAGCATTTTGTATGTTCGAGACATTTGAAGAAGTCAGCGTTCTCTAGAAAAGGTAATGAGAAAGAAAGAAACGTCAGCGTCCCATTGTAAGTGTTGAGAGGAGGAGTAAAGTCTGAACTCAGCGGACCTTTGTAAGATCGGCCCCTGCCCTTTCCCTGTCCCGTCTGGCGCAGTCCTCCTCGGCCTCTGTGCTGAATGCGCCGTGCTGCCGCTCTGCTCTGGCACTCGTGCTGCTCCTCCCTGCGACGGTGCCTGCCTCATCCCCCTGCCTGCTCCCCGTCAGCTCAGTAGCTCCTGCTTGTCTTCCACAGCTCAGCTCAGTCTCTCTCCCCTAGGAGGTCTTCTGTGCCCCCGTAAGCTTGGTAGGAGCCCTCTCTTGCGCACCCCACGGATTCTTCTGTCAGACACTGCTCAGTCTAGCTACCTCCTCAAAGGCAAAGGCTGAATTTTACCATCGTGGTTCCCTAGCTCTCAATGTCCTAGGCTTCAGGGATGCCTGGTGAACAAGAAAGTCGGGACACCCAGCTGCGAGCCTGACATCTTCACACGGATGTCCCACCGGCTCCATACACCAAATTAGCCTGTGCCTGTACTTGTGTTGCTGATGGTTCAAGCCCCACCAGCCATCCTGGACTTCTCTCTCTTTATTCAACCATCCACTAAATGCTATATATTCAAATAATAGTAAGACTAAGCACTTAATATATGTTAGGCATTGTGAAAAGTGCATGCTGACTCATTTAAGCCTCACAGCACTCTGTAAGGTGGAGCCTACCATAGCACACAGTCGGGGACATTGGGGCAAAAGAGGGCAAGTAACTTGCCTAACGTCACACAGCTAAAAAGTGATGGAGCCAGGATTGGAACCTGGGTAGTCTGGCTTCAAAGCCCTACCTCCTAAATATTTCCCAGTCCCCACAGGCCCACCATTGTCTCATTTCCCCTGTAATCCTTTCCCCATAATGTAGCCAGAGCAGTTTTTCTAAATGAACCCTCCTTAAAACCATCCATATTTCTCTGTTACCCTCTAGACAGAATTCAAACTTCTTAAGGCAACTGAGAAGGCCCTTTCCTGGCTGCCCTTGCTCACCTTCCAGCTTTGTTTCTTGCCCGGGCTGCTCTGCAGGTGCTTTTCGTGAGTGGAACACTGGCCCTCTCCTCTTTGTCTGGCCAATCCCTTCTCGTCCTCAGGTCTCATCTTAGATGTCACGTCTTTCAGGAAGCCCTCCTGGCACCCTGGCCCCTTGACTCCCTGGTGCTGCCACAGCATCCAGCGCTCAACCTGTCGCAACAACTATCCTACCCTTACAGAGTCTGGTTCCCGCCTCTGTCTCCTCCACCAGCTATCATGAAAGTAAATACTGGGTCTCATGTTCTGTGACTCCCCAGCACAGTGCTCCATTAACATGTGTTAAGTGATGTAATAAAGGGATTACTTCTAGGTCAAAGTTCTGACCACGGCTGATTCTAAAAAGTTGCCCTTCCCCGCCTCTTCCTGCCTTATGCAACAGAGAACTGCCAGATTCATGAGTAAAGACCGCATTAAAGGGCAGATGAAATAGAAGCGGGGACTGCAGAGCGTGTCATCTGGAAAAGACCACCTGGGTTCAGTTTCCGGCAGTGTAACAAATTAGATACACTGAATGGCCCTTCCCGTCCAAGCAACTAAAATGAAGGAAGAGAAAAAATGTATAGTTATGCTTGTTTTGTTTGTTTGTTTGAAGCACATTGGTAAGCTGTTTTCCAAGTAAAGAATCCTTGAATCCCAAAATTGAAGTATCAGCAGGATCTCAGAGGTCACTGAGTACCACGGTGATTTTCACCCTGAGGTTTTTCGCCTGCGCCAGGCAACTTGAACTACTCTGATGGATGTACAGGACTAGAGAGGGAGGAGATGCAGCCCAGAGCTTGCTGGAAGTGGAGATTGAATAGGCATAAACTGGGATTCCACAGGCATGAACAAGAGAAAACCAAAAAGCAAAAAGCCCTGCCACACAGAAAGGGAGAGTAAGGGGACTTGCTTATATTGACCTGGTTTCCAGGTAGAGGGACAAAACCACCTGGCCCCGAAGATGAGATAAACATAATCAAGCCCTCATAAGGATTTATCAGTCTGAATTCATATGCTTATGTGGTTCAAAAATGTTGAGTGAAGAATTTACCTTAAAATATTTAACTTAAGTTAAATATTAAGAATTGTATTTAAATATGTAGAAGAGACAATATTTGAAGAGATAATGGCCGAGTGTTTTCTTCAGAATAACTTAAAGACTCCAATCTTCTGATGCAGAAATCCCAATGACTACCAAAAAGAAGTAGGAAAAAAATACCCACACATAAACATATAATGGTAAAACTGTAGAATACAAATAATAATGATAATAATAATAATCATAAAACATTAAAAGCTAGCAGAAAGAATTGTTGAAGCCACTTTGGGAAACAGTTTACTACACATTTAAACTAATGGGTTACAGTTAAAACCATACTTAGAGGGAAAGTTAAAACTTTAAATAATTGGGGCCAGGCGCAGTGGCTCACGCCTGTAATCCTAGCACTCTGGGAGGCCGAGGCGGGCGGATTGCTCAAGGTCAGGAGTTCGAAACCAGCCTGAGCAGGAGCGAGACCTCGCCTCTACTATAAATAGAAAGAAATTAATTGGCTAACTAAAAATATATAGAAAAAATTAGCCGGGCATGGTGGCGCATGCCTGTAGTCCCAGCTACTCGGGAGGCTGAGGCAGAAGGATCGCTTGAGCCCAGGAGTTTGAGGTAGCTGTGAGCTAGGCTGATGCCACGGCACTCACTCTGGCCTGGGCAAGAGAGTGAGACTCTGTCTCAAAAACAAAAACAAAAACAAAAACAAAAAAACCCCCCAACTTTAAATAATTACATTAAAAAAGAAAAAAGCCTTAAAATTACTAAGCTGACTATCCAGTTTAAGAAGTTAGGGAGGAAAAAGGCAAAATAAAGGCAAAAGAAGTAGATGGAAGGAAGCTATAAAGTTAAGGGGGAAAAATGAAGTAGACTAGATGAACAAAGCCCTAAATTGGTTCTTTGAAAAAAATTAATAAAATAGACAAGTTTCTGACAACATTATTTAAGAATAAAAAGGGGAAGGCACAAATAAACAACATCAGAATTAAAAACAAAGGTGTAACTATAATTTATAAAAACTACAATTATGAAAAATTTAACAGATAAAAAGAAGTCATGATGAACAACTTTATACCTGTATCAATAAATTTGAAAACTTAGATGAAATGAATTGAGACCTAAAAAAATAAAACTTACAAAAACTTAAGAAGTAGAAACAGTCCTAAAATAATTGTAAAAATTGGATTCGTGTTTTAAAATCTTTCCATACACACAAAGAACAAAAATACAAGACAAAACAAAAAAAGAACCAGCAGGCTCAAATGACTCAGAAAAAGCATTTGATAAAATTTAACATCTACTCATTATTTCAAAACAAGAAAAGTAGAACAGTATTTACCTAACTTGGAAAACAGTAACTAAAAAAATTTCTGTAGAACACATTATAATTTATAAGGAAACATTGAAAACATTCTGTTTAAGGTCCAGAAAAAGAAAACAGCGGTGCATTCAACATTTGCTATTTTACTGGAAACCTTAGCCAACGTAGTAAGATAAAATTAGAAACCAAGATTAAAAAGGAAGAAAGATAAATAACATCAATTTGCATTCTTAGAGCTTGAAAATATAAATAGAAAGAAAAGCTTTGAAAACCTCAAAGAATCTATAGATTGTGAATTTATTAATGAGCTTTGCAGAAAGAATGGATGCCATAGCATTATATGAACAGCCGGTTACATCCAGTATATCATCACTACTCAGTTTAAAAATGTATATTGGAAAAGATTACCATTTATGGAAATATCAAAATATGTGCAGGAACAAAGTCCTACTAGAAAATGTGAAAGTGTTTGTGAAGAAAATTACAGAACTTTATTGAAAGAGATTAAAGAAGACCTACGCAAATGGAGCTAAGTAGTAGGTTTTTCAATAGGATGATTCAATAGCTTAAGTACTGGTAGGCATAAACATTCAGTAGGAGTCCAGTCAATATTCTCTTCAGAAATTTTCCTGGAACTTGACAAATTGATTCTAGAATTTGTATGGAAAAGCAGAAGATCTAGAATGGCCAATATTTCCTGGTAGAAGAAAAGGTAGGGGGACTTGCCCTACTAGATATCAAGACATAATAAAGGGACAAGAATAAAATCAGTGTGATATTGGTACAGGAACAGACAGACCAACGGAACAGAATACAGGGTCCTAAACAAACAGTTTCCAAAGTACATATGAAAACTTGAACTAGAGAGAGTAGCCGTTTTAGACTAGTGTGGAAAGAAATAAATGGAGTTGGGATGATTGGTTATCCATACGGAGAAACCTAAATTTAGATTCCTCTTTACACTATACACAAACATCAAGTCCAAGTGGAATAAAGACTTAAACACGGAAGGCAAAGATACAAAAGTTTTAGAAGATGAATTAGGAGAATATCTTCATGACACTCTAATAGTAAAGAAGGGTGTCTGTAAGCAAGATACAAAGACATAAACCATGAAAGTAAAATTTGAAAGTTAAATTCTGTTAAATGGCTGCCATTAAAAAACACCACAGAGCGAGTGACAAGAAATATCATAATGATGATATTTCAACACATAAAAAAAGACCAGTATCCGAAGTATATTTAAAAATTCCCACAAATCTGTAAGAAAAAGACACATGCTCCAACAGAAAAATGGTCAAAAACCAGGTATTAAATGAAAGAGGAATTCAACCTCATTTGTGCTTATCTTTTTTAGTTTCTGGGAAATACATATTAAAATTACAATTTCATGCCCACTGGGCAAAAATTTTAATTCTACTAAATCCAAATGTTAGCAAGGATGTGGAGCAATGAGACCTCTAATCCATTGTTAGCAGGAATCTAATTTGGCATAAGCTTTTTCAAAAACACTTTAGCGTTACCTAGGAAAGTTAATACGTGCATATCTTAAATCATCTGCTATCCCTCTAAGTATGTAGCTTAGAGAAACTCTGCATATGTGCATTAAAAGACATGTAGAAGAATGTCAGTAGCAATATTGTGCATAACAGCTTTGATTGGTAACACTTTAAGTGCCCATAAAGAGTAGAATGCATAAATTGCAGTACATTTATACAACGGAATATTACACAGCAGAAAAAATTGATGAGCTACTATTACATGTATCAACATGGGTGAATCTAATATTACACAGCAGAAAAAATTGATGAGCTACTATTACATGTATCAACATGGGTGAATCTCAAAAACCATAATGATGATCAAAAGAAATAAGCTACTAGGACTACAGGGCAGTACAGTTCCATTTATATAAAGAACAAAAATTGGCCAAACTAGGTATTGTAATCTAAGAGGTGCATGCTTACTTGGTATACTATAAAGAAAAGCAGGGGTATGATTTACACAAAGTTCAGATGCTGTTTCTCTTGCAGGGAGGAGAGAGGTACACAGAAGCCTTTAAGATACTGGTAAACTTCTATTTCTTATCCTGGGCGATCGTTGCACATTTCATTATTATTTTTCAAACTCTACAGACAAAATTTATTAATTTTTATATATGATATATCCCCCAATTAAATGAAAACTCAGCTTTGTAATGTTGTGGCCAAGACTGAATGACACAAGACACATACAGTGCCAGGCATCTAAGAAGTGCTCAACATGATACGTATCTAAGTTTAAACAGAAAATTCTTCCCTGAGGCCAGTACTAGGGGTGGGACAGGAGAGCACAGAGAGGTGGGCTGGGGACAGCAGGACATATTCTCATGGGCCCCTACATGAGCTGCAGAGACTTAGCCTTTGGCTGGAGCTGATCCAGCCCTTGAGGAATCTGCCAAGTGAAGCAAGCAGAGGCATTCCAGAGGATGGCATGTTTACAGCCGCTTGGCCTCACACCATTGCCATAAAAGCAGCCAGCCCAAATCCCTTTCTTCTTATGCACGAATGAGCCCCAGGACATTACACACTTCATGGGAGAAAATACTGTTTTCTAAAAGAAGATGACCTGTTTCACTGTGTCCCCTCTCCACCTACCAGTCCTGCAGAGATTTAGCAGAAAGTGATGTGGCCACCAGATAGTGCTTGTCCACCTCAACCCTGCCATGGGCAGAAGGTCTCAGACACACTGGCTCAAGGGCAGGTCTCACCAGTGGCCCTCAAGCTCTCTTAACAAACCTTAACTAATCATTTGATAAGTGCAAGACATTTTGCTAGACATACAGTGTTAAGGGTTGAATTGTGTGCCCCCAAAAGTTGTTGAAGTCCTAACCCCTAGTATCTGTGAACATGACCTTATTTGGGAATAACATCTTTGCAGATGATCAAGTTAAGATGAGGTCATCAGGGTGGGCCCTAATCCAATACAAATGGTGTCCTTATAAAAATGGGAAATTTGGACACAGAGACATACATGCACACAGGGAGAACACCATATGAAGATAAGAATTATATTGCTACAACCAAGGAATTTCCTGAAGTTGGGAAAGATGCTGCTATAGACTGGATGTATCCTTGGAAAATATATATATTGAAATCTTAACATAAGTGATGGTTTTTGGAGGTGGGGCCTTTGGGAGTGATTGGGCCATGAGGACAGAGATGTCATGAATGGGATTAGTGCCCTTATAAAAGAGACCCCAGAGATCTCCCTCACCCCTTTGCCATGTAAGGATACAGCGAGAAGACAGCCTTCTGGGAACCAGGAAGTGGGCCCTCATAGACACTGAATCTGTGAGCACCTTTATCTTGAACTCGCCAGCCTCTAGAACTGTGAGAAATAAACTTCAGTTGTTTATAAGCCACCTGGTCCATGGTATTTTGTTATAACAGCCTGAATGGACTAAGAAAGATGCCTGGAACAGACCCTTCCATAGCTCCTTCGGAGGGAGCATGGTCCTGCCTACACCTTGATCTCAGACTTCTAACCTCCAGAACCGTGAGACAATAAATTCCTGCTGCTTAAGACGCCCAGTTTCTGGTACTTTATTTGGCAACCCTAGGAAACTAATACAAATGGGCCGACACAGACATGAAGAAAGTATGACTTCCTGCTCTCAAGGAGCTTGTTGTCTTCTAAGGCACGAAAAGCAGCAGCTGTGTTTCAAGCAAAATGAAATAAATAAAATAATAAAAAGTAAGGAAAGTGCCCTGGCTGTGCAGGCTAGCGAGTACACATTCTAACTGTATAGCACAGTGTGAAGCTTCACATTTTGTTTATTTTTTCTTTCACATACTGATCCATTTATTCACAGGGAGCTGTAGAATATATTGGGCAAGTGACTTTGAAGTCAAATAAATCTGAGTTCAGATTTCAGCTGAGTTGGTTTCAAATCATGTGATACTGGGAAAGTTACAGATATTCATTAAGGCTCATTTTCCTTATGTACTAAATGAGGAAAATCGATCCTATCTCAGAGTCATTATGTGGATTAAGTAACATAATATATTGGAATATATGTTCATACACATAGAGCTCAGTACAGTGCCTACCATGTAGTAAGTGTTCCCTAAATGGAGACGACTGCCACCACCCCCAGTGGCAGCAGTGGCATTACCATTCATCCCACACAAGTTTATTGTGTCGAGTTATGAGCCAGACACCACGTTAGGGATATAAAAATAAGGCAATGGTTTCTATAGCTTACAGACTAGTTCCTTCCTGTCCTGAAGACAGATGTGGAGGCAAACAACTAAAAAATATTTAATACTAGAATAAATACTGACAGAGCTGGGTGTCAAGGGAGAGCCGGGTTGGGAATGTCCCCTCCTGACTGAGGGATTGGGGTGCAGAGAGGACGTGATGCTTGAGATGAGTTTTGGAAGACGAGCAAGAGTTTGTCAGGGCAAGGGCCCTTCCAAGGAGCAGGAAGGAGCATGAACAAAGGAGCAGAAGCAGGAGAGCAGAGGTGACATTTGGAGAAGGGCGAGTAGTTTGGTGCAGCTGAAGCACAGGATCCTGAGTGAGGACAGGGTCCTGGAGAGACAGGCAAGGGTCACATTGCAAAAAGCTTTCTATACCAATTTGAGTAGTTTTAACATCTTTTGTCGGCAATGCAGAACTTTGGAGGAAGTTTTTGTTTTTTGACAATGTGTGGCAAGTAAGAGAGTGGCGCGGTAAGACTTGCTTTCAGACATATGACACTAGCATCAGTGTGGACAGGAGAAAAGAGGAAGGGGAACCCGTTAGAGGTGGTTACCACATTAGTTAGGACTGCAAATTATCATTAGAACTGAGTCAGTGGTGGGGGCGTGGGTATACTTGGGAAATAGAAGATAGTGGTAGTTGACGTCTGTGATGCTTTGTGACTGCCAGGCATTTCTTCAACACCCCTCCTATGGTTGGGAAATTTCCCAACTTATGAGTCCATCCTCCTTAAGGAAGAAGTCAGAAACTCACTTTCCCAGCCCTTGCAGATGGCGCAAGCATGTGGCCCGAGCCCCGCCCATCAGATGCCATCAGGACTTTGATGTGGAAGAGAGGGATGTGAAGAAGATATGGCATGGAACCCATTCTGAGCGAGGATAGTGGTGGGACGCTAAGTTTTGACAGACTAAACATGGTCTTTCAAAATGGTGCTAACAGTTGCTCTTCACCCTGCAGTTGGTGTGCAATCTGCAGTGGCAGCATTTCCACTGGACAGCCTGGCAGGAGGATTTGGGCATTGTTCCTGTCTGCAAAGTCTCCGAGTCTGGGCCCTTCTGAGGATCCTGTGTGCTACCTAACAATTTAATAATTTTTTTCTTTTTTTGCTTAAACTAGTGAAAGAGGTTTTCACTGTTTGCAACTAAGAAGATGATCAGATACAAGTAGAAAGGACAAGATTTGGTAATAGATCAGGAGTGATTTTTTCTTTTTGTTTTTCTTTTTTTTGCTTAAGAAGTAGGGGTTTATTTTTCTTACATGAGAAGGAGTTTCAATGTAGGCAGCCGCTGGCAAGGAGTTGATGGATCAAGGATATCAGAACTGTCATTCTCAGGAAACTCTTGGCCTTTCCCTCATGGTTGCAAGGTGGCTGTCACAGCTCCAGCTATCATATCTGTAACAGTCCCTGGCCTTTCCTTGACAAGACTGAGGAGCGCGGCCCATTGTCCTGTAGAGGGTCTCTCAATCTGGGTGCTCCTGGTGTTTCCTTGTGGTCCGATGCAGTTGTACATTTTGGCAGAGTGACTGCAGGAGGGATGTGCTCCTCTCAGCACCTGCTGTCCAGAGACACATGGTTTAGTTTGTTCTGCTTCTGGCCATGGCTTGGTGGCAGTGTGTCCATGCAATAGGCAGGCGTCATGGATCTCAGAGCATGGGATTCGGGGCTCATGTGCCCAATTGAGAACCGCATTCAGATCTCTGTCTTGGGTGGCTCGGTGAATGATAGTGCTATTAACTAAGCTTGGGAATGAGTGATAAACAGCAACTTAGGGAAGAAAATGGGAAGTGATAATGAATTTGAGTTTTCAACATGCTGAGTTTGCATTTCCTTTAGGATGCATAGAGCAAAGATAGTGAGAAATATGGATCTTGATATCAGAAAGGGGGGCTAAAAACAAATTTTGCATGCATCAGAATATATTTACTTATTAATTAACATTAATTGAGCACTTACAATGTGGCTGGACACTAAGGGAAACAACTGTGAGTCATACAAGATCCCTGCTCTCATAAAATTTATAATCGAATGGAATAAATCAGAAATAAGTAAAGAAGTGTGTTTAGACTGTGATCTTGGGGGTGAGAAGTGCTACAAAGAAAACAGAGCAGAATGAAGACATAAGTGGTGGTGGTTGGAACAGCTATGGTGGAAGGGGTGTCCAGGGGAATTCCTCTCCGAGCAAGTAACATTGGAATAGAATTAGGGAGTGATCCCTGCCGAGGTTTGGGGACACAGAAGAGCAATCTAAGCAAAGGGAAGAGCAAATGCAAACAGAAAAATAAGCTTGGGGTGTTTAAGGGGGAGTGAGAAAGCTAATGTCTGGAGCAAAGAGGAAGGGGAGAGTGGTAGAAGATGATCTTGGAGAGAGGGGTGGGGACCAGACCACATAGAGCCTATATTGTTGACCATGATGACGAATTTTCACTTCATTCTAAGTTGAGTGAAAGCCATTAGAGGGTTCTGAGCAGGGACAGAAATGAGGTGACTTGTTCTTTTAAAGATCACAGCTGCCATGTGAAATCTTTGGGAGCGGCAAGAATAGAAGAAGGTAGGCCAGTTAGGAGGCGAGTGCCGTAATCCAGGCAGGAGATGGTGGCTTAAAGAGGTGACGAGCATATAGTGTGGTGAGAAATGGTTGGATGCTGAATATCTTTGGAGAGTACAATCAGTGGACTTGCCAGGGGAATTGATTGAGTGCTAGAGAGAGACATCTAGGATGACTCTCAGGATTTTGGCCCAGGGTCCAGGTGACCAGTGGTATGATTTAATGAGGTGGGTGAGGGCAGGTTTGGGGCATGGTAGTGGAAATCCAGTATTTTGGTCTGAATTTAAGTCGGAGATTCCTACTAAACACCCAAATGGAAAGAGGCTGGGACTAGATTTATCAATTTGGAAGTCGTCATCTCAAGAGACGTTATCGAGACACAGAAATGGATGAGATCTCCAGAGAGGAAGAAAGGAGGATGGAGAATGCTCATAGGTAGGGTTTGAGCAGATGAGAAGGAGCTAGCTTCTACCAGTGAGTAGGAGGAAGCCAGGAGACTGTGGTGTCTCACGAGTCAAGTTTAAAAAGAGTAGTTTCTAGATGAAAGGAGTAGGTGACCATTTCTAATTTTTCTAAGAGGTTAAGTAAAGAGAGATCTAAGAACCGACCGTTGGATTTGGTGATGTGGAGGTTGCTGGTGGGACCTTGACAAGTACCATTTAAGTGGAGTGGTGGGGATGACAGATTAACTAGAGTGGGTTCAAGAGTGAGTAGAAAGTGAAAAGTGGGGAACGTGAGCATAGAGCTCTAACGAGGGGCAGTGCAACGGCTGAGGACAGGTGGTTGAGCGCACGGTTGGTGGCTGAAGGAGAGGCGCAGCTGAGATTGCTCAGAGAAAACGTACAGATTGAAATGAGGAGAGAGCTGAAGGTAGAACCTTAGGAATCACCAAGAAATAGAATTTCTTCAGAAGATAGATTGAGATGGATCCACCGGGCGGGAGGAGAAGCAGGAGAACATCATGACCCAGAGAGGAGGGGGTGCAAGGAAGAGGTGGTCAGCAAGGTCAAATAGCGGAGGCAGGCCAGATCAAAAGGACTTCTGGAGTTGGCTGTTCAGAAGTTCCTGGTTATCTTGACAGGGGCAATTTCTATGGTGGTGAAGGTGGGGACCAGGCTGGGCTCTGTTGGGGAAGGAATGGGAGGTGAGGAATGGAAGGAATTAAGTCCAGACCAGTCTTTGAGAGGGAAGGGGAGAAAACTGCTACAAGGAGGCACGGTAGGGGAAATGCTTAGTTTTCAGGAAGAGGGATGTCAGCATGAATCTATGCTGAGAGGAAGGAGCCAGTGGAACTATAGAAGTACAGGGAGAGGGTAGATGGAGGGAGGAGGGGATGGGGTGTATAGCACAGGGTGAAGGATTCACTTTGAAGGGGACAAATTTTCCTCTAAGATGGGAGGTAGGCGGCAAAGATGGAGATAATAGCGCAAGTGAGAGGCAGGAATTTCCTACCTGACACCTCCATGTCCTCCCCGAAGTGGGAGGCAGGATTCAGTGGTGGTGGTGGGGATGGGTTGGGAGGGAATCAGTGATAAGAAGAATGTGGTGCCACATTCTTCAACGGTGCCACCCCAGTGTGCTCAGATACCATTGTCTACCTACATTTTGGTGTTTGTCTGTATGTCCCAACAAATCTCCCAACTCCTGTCCAACAAGCTGTCTCTCTCCCCTCCCATCTCCCTGTAAACCCCTTCCCAAAGCCCCCCTGCAACTTGGGGGAAGCTTCCTGTCGTGGGCGAGTTATGGAAGAAATCTTTACCTTTTCTCTCTGGCACAAGTCTTCCCCCAGGAGGTCTGCGCTGAGCCCACCACAAGTAAAACATAGGAAACACAAAAAGCAGAAAGCCAATACAAGAAATTCTAAAGACAAGCACACTGCTGTGAATTGTAAGTTAAAAAGTCACAGGTTGAATAAGTATCGAATAGATACGTGCTACACATTTAAGGATTTAAACTTCTGTAAGGCAGCAATTGTTTTGTTTTGTGCGTCCTTAGGAGGCAGTTTAGAGAAGTGGTTGGAATCACTGTCCTTAGAACCGCACCTCTTGGGTCCAGATGAGAAATGAGTGATCTTGGGCTAGTCACTAAATCTCTAGGTGCCTCAAAGTCCTTATCTGCAAAATAAGAATTGTAATAGAACTCACCTCTTAGGACTGTCGTGGAAATTAAGTGACTGGATGCGTGTAAAGCCCTTAGAATGGTGCTCGTGCTGAAAGCAGTCAGTAACTAGCTGTTAGTGCTACGTGTTCTGTAAGAACGCAGGATCCCACGGAGGAAATGCGCAAGAGGAGACTAAAATCTTCCCATAAAACTGTTGTAGGGGGAATATTGTATTGAGGTGAAAATTGGGTCCTGGATCTAACACCTTCTAACCTTAGACTCTTTTTCATTCTACGAAATAACTCCTCTGCTGCCTGGGACTCAGCGTGTTGGGCTTAGGACAAAGTGTGAGGCTGGTGAATGGGGAACTTCCCCTTCATGGGGAACTTTGGATGCCGCCTCCTTTCCTGAGGTGCTTACTCTTGTCTCAGGTCCCCTGTGACCTGCTGTGCTTCTTGCTTATCTGGGTTCCTTCTGCCTCCCCTCTCCTATCTGGAGAAGTCCTCATGCCACATAGCACATGCCTCCCCATCAACTGGAAAAATACCCCCCCCCCCCGATCCTCATGTCTGCAGGTGAGAGTCTTTGCCAGCCAGCCGACCAGAAGGACTACCCATCATCCTTCCTTCTAGGCAACATTTGCTTGTAACGGAGGCCACCGTGAAGATGCAGCAGAGCTCGGTGGTTATGGGCACACTAAGCACGAGTGGGGATTGTAGAGCCCACACTGGCCACAGCAGTGGGTCTGGACAGTTACAGGTTCCCGTGGCCCATCCTGCTTGGAGCCCTTAGGAGAGTTATTTCAGAAGGGATTACACTGACCTAAACTCTAAACCCTAGAAAATAGGAAGAGAAGTTTGTACACCTAGCAGATGTGCACCATGCTTGTATGTAGCATTGAACTCTAATTTCTCTGGAGAGAAAGGATAAGATCTTTAAGCCCGGGAACAAGAACAGCAAAACTTCTTTGAAGCTATGTTTGAATGTCGTGCTGCTATTCTGAGGTGGGCACCATCTCCCTGATGGTAAATGTGTCTGGTTTGCATAAAAAACACATCATAGAGCCTAGACATTGTCACCCTCTCGTTACTTTACAGTGTCACCTCTAGGTGCTTCCTTCCACAAGTAACTGGACATCACTCTCCTCCCTCTCTTACTGAGACTGTGAAAAGACTGGTTCTAAGTGTTTAATGGGGGGGATCTCACATGGGAAATCTCACCACTTTTCCTGCATCTTTGTGTAACTAAGAGAGTAGCCAATAAAAAGTTCACATCCTCTGCCTAACGAGACATGACAGCCAAATGTAATGCACCATCCCACCTGGATCCTGAATGGGAAAAAAATAAGAATTATAAAAGACATTTGGGACAACTGAAGACAGTTGATTATGAATCACATATCAGATCCTTGCTACTCAGAGTGTGGGCAGTGGACCAGCAGTGGTGGCAGCATCACCTGGGGGCTTGTTAAAAGTGCAGAGTGTCAGCCCCCATCCAGGTGATTTATATGCACACTGAAGGTTGAGAAGCACTGTATTAGACAATATCATTGTATCAATGTTACATGTGTGGTCTATGATAATGGCATGGCAGGAAAATGTCCTTGTTTTTGTGTGTGTATGTACACAGGCACCTCCTGAGTGGATGAATTCAGAGGCATGTCTGCAACCCACACTGAAGGTGAGGCCTTCAAGGGAACTGGACACCAGACTCTTGGCTGGCACCATGGATTGTCCTGATGGAGCCTTTGGAATCTTCTAGGCTAGATAGGCCAGGCATTGGAGATGTGTGCTACACCAGGAAGAGGAAGAATGTTGGTGGTAGACCAACCCCCAAGGGAGGAGACCCCTGAGCCCTGAAGGTGCCTAGGGATTCATTCCCACTAAGGGTCAGCAAGTCAACAAGGTTAGGAGTTTGGGTGTGTCCCCTAAACTCAGTGGATGACACAGTTTGATTCCTTGTGGATTCCTTGTTGGATGACACAGTTTAATTCCTTTCTTCATACGCTGTAATTCCCTTTGGTTTTCTCCAACCCTTTATCAAGGTCAGACACACTCCTACAACTTTGTGTGTTGCTGACAAGAGAGAAATGAGACCTGCCCTGTGTTTATAACCCTCAGTAGAGGCCTTTGCAAAAGTAGCAGCATCACTCCAAGGGTCAGGGGTCTGGGTTCCAGGCTGCACTTTCCAGAAGGGGAGTTGAGCTGTTGCCAGCTTTCGGTCTCATTTAAGTGTCTCTGCCTCCTCGGCGGATCTGAGTACTGTATTCAGGATTACTAATCTTTTCTGGGACCTTTTCTCTAAATGCCAAATCACAGAAGAGGAAGTGGTGAGGATGAACCTTCCCCAAACCCCACATTTCTGTAGCTCTAGAGGATACTGACTCATGGTGGGGCATGTATTTCAAATAAAAACCAGTACAAACCAAAAAAACTTGAGGAAGTACCTCCTCCCACTCGTTTCCAAATTCCATTCAGGTTTGGAACTTATTTAAACGATTTTTATTTTGAAACATGAAAAGGTGGAAGAATCCAGCTTCATTCTGCTAACAGTAGACAAAGATAAGCATCTCTCCACAAAGGTACAAGATTATGTTACCCTTCTGGAATCCTGGTAGCCAATTCAAGTTGTTTTTGAAGCACAATGCTACCCATGAGGCCTAAACCAAAAGAACCAGACATTCCAGATTGACTCAAATAATTCCATTTTTTAAATGTAATGTTTTGGCACCTCTGTGATTTCCATATTTGTTCCAGTTTTCATCACACCCTGTGATATTGAATGGCAAGATCAAGAATAAAATGCTTCTTTGAATAACTCAGCTGCCTTCCTACCTTGTGGCTGTCAGGTATAGGACACAGTTTGTCAGGAATGAAAGGAAAACAAAATTTCCATTCAAGAATTTAATGCTCTTTCCACAAATAGAAAGAGGGAAAAAATTGTTCTGTGGTTTATTGTGGGGAAGGGGCGGCTTCCAAAAAACCGAAGGAAGGAAATTCTCGATGGAAACTATGGATCTTTGATGAACTTTTCATTTCTGTATGATTAGGGAATTACCAAAAGCCAAAATAAAACCTATTTTTTTTCCCTCTCACTGTGTCTTACCCAAGTAGACATTAGTAACTTTTGAGCCATATGACTCTCAAACACTTGGCTTTGAAGGCAAGTCACGATGCTTCTAGAAACCCCAAGATAGGAGGGCTAAACCCTTTTCATTTTCTTCAGAACTATTTGGAAACATTCACATCTTGGAGCTGGGATGTTTGTCCTATAGTCCATGTAGGATAGCTGTGCTGCCTCTGACTCCACAGAACAAGAGTTTCCAACTGAACTGGAAAAGAGCTCTCCTGTCTGCCGTCTGTCTTGGAGGCCAGGCTTTATCAGCTTTTGGTACTCAGTGTGATAATTACCCCTTGCCAAACACGCTTGTCTGAATTATTCCATAAAACGCACTTGATAAATGGGCTTATCAAGACCATTATGTCTTGAAGAACTTAAATTAGTCCCAGATGACTTTCTTTTCAGTTAAAAAATAAATTTAAATAAAATGTAAATGCAAACATATTTCCAACTCTGAGTTCCATTGTAACCACTGAAGCACATTCTGGCTCTAAGCGCTATATCTATTTTTGACATTTATGACTTTTGTGTTTGTTAGAAACAAACAAGCTCTCAGGTGGCTGTATCTGTGTTTTTATATTTATGACTCTTTTGTATTTGTTGGAAATAAACAAGTTCTTGATTTTCTATCTGTAAAATAAAATAAGAACAGCTGCTTCATAAGGACCGTAGGATGATTAAATAAGACAATAGACATACGGTACCAGGGCCAGGCACATAGTGAGTGTCCCGTAAATGTTATGACTTAATTCTTTTAGCTCTGTGGTAGACGTGCACAGACGTGGGGAGGTGATTTTAGTACATTAATTTTTACCTGTTTGCAAATTCACATATTTATCTGTTATTGTAAAATAATGGATTTCAATAGTAATTCAGAGCTAATTTTTGTCTTAATTAAGCCTCTTCCTGAGTTGCTCTTGAGGCCCTCTGCTTTTTTGGTCCTACTGTGTGCCGCTCTTTTTATGCTCCAACTCACCAATCTCTGTCCTGCCCTTTGCACACTCCACAGTTTCTTGTATCACATTTCCCCTGTCTAGAAAACTCTCCCACTTCCTTTTATTATGGTCTCATTCTTCCTTTAAGGCCCAGTTCAAACATCTTTTCTTCTACGAAGACACTTCCGATTCCCTTGGCCCCAAAATAATGCCTTCCTCATTGGCATTCTCACGACATTGAGTATTTTTTTAAAATACGATTTTAAATTTAGAAAAGGGTTAGGTTTACAGAAAAGTTGCAAAGATTGCATAGAAAATTCCCACATACCCCTAGGTAGTTTCCCTTAATGTTCATATCTTACATTACTATGGTGCGTTTGCCACAACTTAGAATCTAATATATACACTGAGCACTTTTAACTTATATTGCAACTGACTATAAACTGTGAAATCCTTGAAGTTAGGCTGTGAAGCCCCTAAATTACTCATTTCTGTAATATGTACAAAGCATACTTACCACTTAGCACCAAGTGGACACTACAACAATGTTCACTGAATGAAGGAATAATTGCTCTAATTGCCTACCTCAACAAAAACCTCATTTGTTTTAAGTAAACTTCTTATAAAAGTAGAACATACACACAGAAAAATGTGATTATAAATATAGAGCTTAACGCATTTTCACAAAATGAGTACATTCGGGTAACTGTCACCAAGATCTTCAAATGGAAACTTTCCTGCCTCCGAGAAGCCCCCCATGTGTTCCTTCCAGTAACTACCGCCCTCCATCTTGATTTCTTATATTGCTCTTAGTTTTATTTCAGTAATGGGACACAGTGTTATGGTTCATGCTTACAATGCGACCCACTTTTATATTGTTATCATATCCATGCAGAATGGCTTGAATCCACCTTTGAAAAAATTTACTGCTTGATTAAAGGAAGTACAATGCGCTAGATTTTCCAACAGCTAAACAATGTCCATTGTCTTTGTAGTTTATATAGTTTGTGCATTAAAGCCTAGCTTATGGTTGGGTGTACCCAGTCTGGACTGAAGGACAATTCCAGTTCTGACAACATCAGTCAGGCCAGAGTAGGAAGTAGGACATAAACCATTTTCATTTCTGTTCCCTTAGAAACACATGAAACAAAATAAAGTTTTCCAAATGGAAATATACAAAACCACTGGGAAAATAAATGTTATTTTTAAGCTTCTAAGAGGCTATCGCAAATAACTGGGAGGAGAGTGGAAAGAATTCAAAAAGCAGGTGACCTTTTAACAGGCAGAGCACAGCAGGGTCAGCAAGTGCCTAGAGAATGTTGTGACTCTGAAGGCCCAGCCCTGGAGGGACTGACTTCACCGGACACCATGAAAATAGAGCTAGCTTCTTCCCACTCCTACGTGAGCTGAACAGCCAGAGGGAAACTGTCCTCTAGAAATGGGAGCAGCAAGAATCCCTGGGTGCTGAAAAAGGGAGCAGATTTGGAGATCTAGGCACTGGTGGGTTTGTCGCTGGCAGCCAGGTCTGGAGTGTTGCCTTCAGAAGGCTGGGACTCCTCTGCTCTTAGAGCCAATCTTACTTATCCTGTGGCAAGTGGGTTAGAGGGAGGGTGGCTGCTGCAGTGTCAGTAGAGTAAGGAGACACGGAGATGGACAGGCACCTCTTCTGGATTTAGAGGGAAAAGAAAGCCACCAGGGCCAGTTTCTCCCTTTTGAATTATATCACTGCCTCACTGCTAATTCTCAGATGGCTCAGGAATTGATAGCTACTTTGCAAAGTATGTGCCAATTACACAAAATTGCCTGTTTGGTCATGCAAATTTAAATTAAGACAGAGAAGGTTGCCAGTTGCTTGGTCAGTCTAGCTTTCCTCACAGAGATACTCAACTTTGACAAAACTGGCTTGGTTGGAGAGAGTTTGTGCCATACTTTCTCCCATAAATGGAAAGTCGCCCCAGACCAAGCAAAGAGGCAGAGTTCAAGAGCTGGCTGTTCCTGCTTACCCTTTGGGTTACGGAGAGTCACAACTCTGAGCACAGGAGGGACAACCAGACTAACGCATGGTGGAGTGTGTAAGACCTTCCAGACAAAGGGCCCTGGGAGGCTGAGTTTATTCTCAAAGCACCAGCCTTTCTTCCACCATCTCCTTCCATTACAACTTTCAGTCAAGGTGATGTTCAGGAGATAAATAGAAGCAGGCTTATGCCGGGGCTCACAAATGAATGGTTCATGGCCTTCACTTACCTAGACTCTTACAGAAACCTTATAAATGCTACTCTTGTGAAGTGGGAAAGGGACTCTGGGCAGATCACAGCAAGGCAGAAGACGCTCTAAGCGGTGTGACTCCTCCTTCACTTGGACCTAGTTCTTGCTCCTGTACTTCTCTAGTCCTCCAGTGAAACAGACAAGGACATTGGAGCTTGTGACTAACAGAATTAAAACGGCACGTTCAACATCAATGTTCCAGAAATCATCAGAGATTTTTCCTCACGGGGTGTTTTTCCCTTAGGGGCCAGCTTCCTGTCTTTTCCTTTGCCTGTCGTCCTCACCCTGCCTTCTGCCGCCAGTCTCCAACCCCACTGCAAATCTGTTCGCCTCCCACTAGGTCAGGGGCTTCCTTCACAGGCACAGAAAGACCTTCCCGCGCACAGCCTCCGCACGGGTTCTCTACCTCGCCAATGAGGGAAAGAGCGGAAGCTTTCAAGCTTTGGTCTTTTCAGCACGCACTGGATCACATTCTTAGCTGGGGCCTGTCTGCTCCTCCAACCATCCGACCCCGGCAAACGTGGCAGGTGAAGGGGTGGTCCACCTACTACCTACATACTAGCAAAAACTGGAAACTGCTTAGACGCCCATAATTGGAAGTAATATTTAAGTATTTGATGATACATCCACTAAAGGATTCTTTATGAGCTGTAAAGTTTGAAAAAGTGCAAAAGTGTTTCTGCTACACTATTAAGTAAAAAAGGATAGGCTACAAAATTGTATATTTATAACACGACTAGACAATGTTAAAAACCTGAAAATTTGTTGCAATTAAAGGGGGAAAAAGACTGAAAGGAAATGTATCAAAATTAACAGAGGTTGAGTCTGGAGGCTGGGGCTTTTGGTGATTACTTTTCTAGTTACAAATTTGCACCTTTCAAAAGAGCATAGCCTACTTTTATAATTACCAGAAAATGGAAGAGAACCTTGAGTTTTTGCATTTAACCAGTCAGCAAAAGCAATAAACAACAGAGGCTCTGAGGCCGGGGCACTCAGCGCTCCAGGGGCCGCAGAGGGGATCTGGCTGTCGCCCTGTGGGTGGGGCGGGGTTCCGGGGACAGTCTCCTGGGTCAGTCTGCCGACCGAGCCCCTGCGTGGGCTCGAGCCATCAAAGACGAGCCTGTTTTATCTCTGAGCAGAGATGACGTCACCCTAAGAAAACGAGAAAGTGCTGATTAATCATGAAGTCAGGACTAATCCCTGAAAGCAGTCGGGTCGGGGTCAGACACTAGGGTGCCCCAGACCAGACTGCAATCGCAGACGCGGCGGCGGGGCGGGGTTCGGATCAGCCCCGCCGCCCCGCCCCGCCGCTCTGCCCCGCCCCGCGGCCTTCTCAGAGCTTCTCCGGCGGGCCGCGGAGGTGGCGCATGCGCAGCAGCGCGCTGGCCCGGCCTGCTCCCTGCTCCCGCAGACCGCGTGCTCCCGGTTGCGGGGCCGTTGTCACTCCCGGTGCAGATTAGTTCAGTACTGTGCAGTGGTCGCTAACCGACTAGCAATGCTCTCAAGGATGTACTATTATCAACACGGCGGTGAAACAGTCGTTCGGCCAAGACCTCTTCCAATACCTGAGCCAAAATGGGTACATCAGGTCCTGAGCCGTCACTGGGAGCCACTTGGAGAGAGAGGCCATTCTTCCTGAAGTACAGGGTTTTACAGCCGCCCGTTATAATGAGATCTGTACTATGAGATCGGTGACTACATATTGTTTGTGATTTTATTTTTGTTAAAATCGCTTTAAGGATTTCATCCTGTCGTTAGAACACTGCAGTCTGCGGCTTTGGGGACTGACTAGGGGGCTTTCTCAGCATTGGGCGCCTGGCAGTGTTGCCGTCAGCCTTTCCTTGCCTGGAGGCCTCACACTTGCCCTGAGAGATAATTTGCATAAAAGCTCTCTGTGCCCTTGAGGAGAAAAGAAACTGATTAAACGACTAGGGGGGTGCGGGGGTGTCTGGGGCTTTGGTAAAGACACTTGGCTGTGAAGTGTGTTGTTCTTATGAGTGGATTTGCAAACTCTTCCAAGAGTTCTCCCTGAGACCACACATTGTTTTTGCGCTGATCAAGCAGGAGGGAGAATTGAAGCATATTAGGTGGGAAGCCATTGAGCCCTGGCCCTGAGGGAAGCCTTTATCTTGCCTTCACAGCGTTTCCTCTTGCAGCAGATTCTTACACTAACTTGCCCTCCTGGCCCGTCTTGAAGGGGCTGGCACTTGAGTCCTTGCAGCTCTGCGCTGCAGCTGCCCCATCCTGTGTTTACTCTCCAGTTGATTAGGCAGATGTTAAACCGTGGACCACAGAGGCCCCTGGTGCAGTAGGCAGGGTGTAGGAAAGTACCTGGAATCCAGAGATGAACAGAGATAGAGCTGGAGTTTGCCAGGTGGGCAGAACAGGCACCTCTCAAAAATACCCACAAACACAGATTACCCTGCTCATTTGTTTTAATCACATCAAAACTTGTCATAATCTTTGTTTTCTTTCCTTTTGCCTTTTCCTTACAAAACAAAGGTCTCACCAGGGCTGCTTTATAAAATTCAACAGTACAGTAAGTGCTACAGCATGTTAGATTGCCTTGGCAGGGAGAAGGGCCTTTTATCTGCTTTTGATCACTGTTGGAGTCTCAGGCCTTTAAATCTTTTGAACTCACATCCATTGTTCCACATTAGCTGCTACTGATTCTACAACCCCTGTTCTCTTTTGGTTAAATTTCTTTGGCTCAAATATGATGTCTTTTATGTCTCTTGGGCTCAAGGGACTGAGTGTGGAGAGAAGAGGCTCCTCAGCCCTAATTAGCAGCTTGATTCCTTATGACCTATTTGGAGCTCCTGGTAACCAGAGTCAACAACCAACTAGGTGCAGGAGAAACAGCAGCAGGTTTATGGGAGGAACAGTTAGGGATGTTTGGTAGCTGCTCAAATCAGAGCTTCTCAAAGTGGGGTTTATCATCAGAACCACCCAGG
The DNA here is from genome assembly GCA_963574885.1 of Lepilemur ruficaudatus. NCBI lineage: Eukaryota > Metazoa > Chordata > Mammalia > Primates > Lepilemuridae > Lepilemur > Lepilemur ruficaudatus. The sequence continues at coordinate 70,395 of CAUYRT010047672.1, forward strand.
AAACTAAAAAATACAGAGCCTTAGGGTTGGGAGTGGTGTAGACATCTGTGGTTTTCAAAGCTCTTGGGTGACTCTGACATCAGCCAAGGCAGGGCCACTGGCTTATGGGTGGGGCTACCTTGAATCAGAGGGAGCACTCCAGTTATGCAACACAGCATACCTGGAGTTGAAGTGGCTGATAAGAGCATCCCAGGTACTAGAGATACATTTGGCCCAATCGTGTAAAATTCTAGCCTTGCTATTGGGGATGGCTTTAAGACTTGGGACTCAGGGCTGAAGGGATCTGGGAAGAGGACAGAAGCACCTGACCTCCTGAGTGACCAGGAGGAAAAGTCTTAGCTGGTATGTAAAGCACAGGGAAAGGGTTTTAGGCTTAGGTCAAAGAACCATCAGTGGAGAGAGAGAGAGAGAGTAATAGGAGGATCCAAGATGGCTGCATAGCTCTGCTGAGCATCCATCCATTGAGTTCCCAGCTTAGCCAGCAGGGAAAAGCTGTAAGGTAAACCTTATAGGAGTCCAGAACCCAGTATTAGACAAGGGTTCTAAACTACTCAAGCACTGACTGAGGAAGAATTAATATTGATAATAAACATTACTGAAACTAATGCTATTGTGGTTAGCATTTATTGAGCACTGTGCTGAACACTTTACAAGTATTAGCTAATTGAATCTTTACAACACCCCTTGAGGTAAACTATATGTTCTATTTAGTGATGAAGCCAAAGCTCAGAGAGTTTAGGTTCATCATCTAAGGATTCCCAGCTAGTTGGTGGTAGAGACAGAACTTGAACTTAAGGCCATTTGACTCCAGAGTGTGAGCTCTTTTGATGTCAAACTTCCCATTTCACAGGCCTGTTTAGTCCCAGAAAGGAGCTGAATCCAAGTTGAAGAGTTGGGATATTAGTGGTGAGAGCAGCTCAGGGAATGAATGACAGTGATGCTAAAAAATGCAAAGAGCAATTCATTTTAAATCTTACGTCTTACATATTTGGGATCGTTGTTTCAATTTGGTTGCTCATAGTCTGAGTTCTTAACAGGTCTGTGACCATCTTAATATCAAACTAAAGGTAAAGTAGGAGCATAATAAACCAAGGCAGTAAACCTAGGGGATGGTTAAGTTCTAAATCATATTTTAATAAACAACTATTCATACCTTTCCAGAATCATTTAAAAGGAAATCAGTGTAATTTTGTTAGTATAACCCTCACATTTTGGCAGTGTCGCTAAGGTGCTCACCAACTTGCTTTGAGGAGATTGGCAATGACTCAGAAACCATGCCATCCTTGTAATATGGACCTAAGAGTCCAGTGAGGAAAGAGTAAAGGAAATGACAAAGCACCCTTTGGAGGATGATGACAGAAATCTACGTATGAAAATAATCACACCTTAGGGATCTTGGAGGGTCTGCAAGCACTACCGATTACTCACCAGTTGTAAGATCTCCCAGCATTAATCCATCTTGGCAGTAGAAAGGACATTACCAAATGACTACACTGCCTGTTGGCTTCTTCCAAACTCCTGGCTGGAAAAGCAAATGAGTGAATATTCACCCTGGAAGATGGAATTGTTTCCCGTATAGAGTCTACCTCATGGAGGTTCTTCAGGCAAGTAAACCAGGATTTGAAATTTTATTTTTCCGTGGACCACGTTCCAACAAATTCTGGATTATCTAAGTCCGATCTGGGAAGCATTTTCCTTAGGGTTTAACCAGACACATGTCAGGTCAATGACCACCAAAGCCAATTTGTAGCCCTATAGTAATTTTAGATCACTCTGCAAATGCCAAACCTTGCCCGTTATTATGTTGGCAAGGGGAAAAAACTGTTTGGTTCTTGAAGGTGCTTTAACATTTTTAGGTCAATATTTACTTCACTTCCAGTACATAAGGTGTTTGGAGAAAAAGTGCACTTATAAAAAAACAAAATAAAATAAAACATCCACCCCTGCCCCCCATTGGTGGGATAAGTTTCACTTACCAACAGTAAGGAAAATGCAGAATAAGACAAAGAAAGCTGGCATTCTTATGTTGGAAGGCTTCTTTGGCGACCACAGATTTTGAAATGGCTGCTGCTTTTTCAGGTCGTTCTTGATGGGATCATCAAGAGAGGAAAAAAGCCCTGTTATTAACCAATAAGCCTGGTTAAAGTAGGGGAGCACTAGCGTGCACAAGAGAGGTAAGGCATAGAGGAGATTTTCTTTGGAGAGAGACTCTAAATACATTGCCCACAGTATGCATATGGAGAACGTTTAACGGGCAGGTGGAGGCAGGTCATGAATCACATCAAAATGTAATCCAGGAACACTGTGATCCTTTAGCACAGTAGGTTGTGAAGACCTCATTCTTAAACCTGAGACTATCACCAGCGTATGGAAGAGACGCATTAGCTACTCCCATAGCCCACAGAGCTGGGAAGAATGTCTTTGTTCCTCATTTGACTGGGTGACCCAGAGTCCCTCAGAAGATCAGGGGCTAGAGGCAGAGGGCTGTGGTCCTGGACAGTGATTGTGCTGAAGTCTCTTTAGTTGTTATCAAGTCTGACTTCTAGGTCTTTTTTATGAACCAAGCCATAGGCGTCTACAGATGAGATGGAACAACATATAGCTCAAGTCACAAATACTTGTCACTAAATCTTGGGCCTGTGCCCCAAGTTTTTACAGGAAGACAAGTGTTTGACTGGAGTATTTGCTGTGGGAAACAGTGAAGTAGTACAGGCTAAGATGCATGGCACGGGTAGCGTCTGCAGCCTCCACCTGCCAAACACTCAGGTTAGCTCCAGGCACCACTGTATCTTAGGGAGGAGTGACCAGATTCTTCAGAACTGGAGTCTGAGAATGGAGTCCACAGAAAACAGGTGCAGGGCAAGAATTGCTGGTAGGAAAAGGAGGATTAGAATCAGGATTAGGGGAGGGAGGAGAGAGTTCCAAGAAGGTGGACTTGGATTTGGCAGGAAGAATACCATGAGTGATCTTTGGGAGAGGAATGTAATAGAGTTTTGACAGGAGTCTAAGGAGCATTTGGGCTGGCTAGCAAATGCAGAAGACAGACAGTGAAGGGGGAGGGAAGAGAGAGCTGTGTGGCTGAGCATTACACAAGGGTGTTATGTCTAAAGGGACGTGACTCACATCATAAACAACATAGATTTGATATTTAATATGATAATTTTTCTTGCACACCTAGCAGTGTCTTGTTCAAACAAAATCAGTATATTACCACAATTTTCTAACATGTGGAAGTAGTGTCTTGGGGAATGGGTGCATTTTTCCAATTCATACAAGGGTACCCTATGGGCTAACATTGGCCCTGAGGAAAAAAGTATAGTACTCAAAAGCCATTCCATGCAGTAAGGTATTAAAGCAGTAGGATCAATGAAGTATGCTAAAGAAGAATCATCTGTTTATTTCATACCCTTTTCGATATTATGATTCAGATGGAGATATTGAAGGTGAATATTTTTATGTGGGGGATAAGAAAGAGATCAATAGAAATGAATCTCTCTGTTTTAACCTGTTTCAGAACACAAGTACTTTATATGTTCTGAAAATTCCTAAGGGTTTTCTTTTGTAATCCTATTGGGTCCTAACCCTCTCCCACTAGGGCATAAGACCATTTCCTGTGGTTGCTAGATGGAATTTGAAAGTGGCGGGAGAATGGGTAAGTGGGAAAGAATTACTACTCAAGTCAAAAACACTTGGCATGCATATAAAATCCTTGATGTGTTTTAAAAGCATCATTCAAAGCAAGTTAAAAGTAAATTTGACTTTCAGCTGTGACACCATAGATAATGAAGGCCTATATTATTCAACTCTTCCCAATTTCTTATTTTCTTTCCTTTATCTTTGGGGAAAAGAAGTTTAGGGAAACGAGTTGAGTTTAAGGCAAATGAAACCATAGTAACAGAAAAATATCCACTAATCTTTCTTGTAGGTATAGTTTGTGCTGCCAAAAAAAGAGGCACCTAGGAGATTATAGGTAGTGAACAAACATTCTAATCTTGATGCTACGATGAAGAACATTTCACTGATTAGCTCTTTGAATAACTAGTTTGTATCTACTACTTTGAGGTCTTTCTTAAAAAATGATGGCTATGGGAAGGGTATATTCAGACACCTGGATAAATCACTCATTGTTTCAGTGAACCCAACTGATTTTTTCTTTCTGATAAATAAGTGACTCATTTAGCCTTGGAGCACTAGAAAGACCAAGATCATTAATTACATTTCCTTATTATGTAAACACTGTGTTCAGGAAGGGGTGTAGTAGGCAGTTCTGGGAATTGAGAACAGACAAGCTGTCCTACTTGTCTTCTTGGCTTCTCAGGTTGATTGCATAGGTGTGTTTGACTTTATGCAGTTTCTGTGAAAAATTTTGCATATCAAAGAACATGATGAATTTACCTGGGAGCTCATTACATAAAGGAATATTTAAGGGAATATTTGACTCTTAGGTAAGAAAAAAAATAGTCTATTTTGGTCTTTTAGATTTCATGTCCATTGTATGTTTTTCATTCTTTAGCTTTCTGCTTTAGGGCAGCATCTGTCTATATCTGATCTTCAGAAAACCAACAACAGAATTAATTGGGGGAGCTTATTAAAAAACAAACAACAGATTCCTGGGTCCTCACCTAGATGAATGGACTTGTCATTTCTGAGGCCTGGGAAACCCTTCCACCTCCTCCAGGGTGATCCTGAAGCACATTAATACATTTGTGGTCCCACATTCTGTGTTGTTCTTTTGGTGGGACTAAGTGTGGGGGGTGGGATAAGGAGAGAGAGAGAGACAGAGAGAGAGATGGATTCTCAGTTCAGTACCAAATTATAAACACAGAGAGATTAGCCTCTATTGAAGAGTCTTTCTCTGTTGAAATGAACAAGGAAGTAGTTGGAGAAAACCTGGGTGTGTTTATAAAGGGCACACAACCACTGTGTGGGCTGATAGGCCTGGGGCTAAACATATTTGAAATTGCAAATTTGCAAAACCATGAACTGCATGGATATTTAGAATGTTTTTTAATAAGATGGAGCATACCTTATCATATAACTATCATAGCTTGAAACCTAATAAATTGGAATTTATGACCACAATATTTCTAAAGATAAATTTGATTCTTATCAAATAAGATTTGGAATTTAAAAAAATTCTGTGAAATATCTAAACCAAGACTTGTACATTCTAAGGTTTCATAAATTAGGGCTTTAAAAAATATTGTAAATTCTTGGATTCAAACTTTAATTCTTGCCTGTTAGCAGGCTTTCTTAATGCTAATGTGTCAAGTAACATAGGTGCAGTGCAATTTCTCATAATCTCATTTCATCTAATTTACTTATACCCATATACATCTTAGTCTTTTAAGACTTTTCCCTGAATCTGTATCTACCTGATAATCTGGATCTAGCATTCGCAATTACTTCATGAAGTTGGTCTTAAAGGGCAATCAATTTAGGCATCTGTAAAATAATTAAGGAACCTGAATACGACGGTTGTGTTTGTGGTTTCCGAGTTCCCTCTGCCTGGAGGCCTGGCAGTGGCCCTGGATCGGAGGCTGCAGGGAGAGATCTCTCGGTTTACTACTGTTGTGAGGCCGAAGGCAGCTGCTTTCCCAGGCCTTGAAGTTTCCAATCTTGGGGTGATGTGCAATTTCACTACCTTGTCTAGCCCCTCATGACTTCCTGTTCTTTTTCTGTAATGTTTTTCAGATCCACTTCTTCCTGTTGCCTTCCCAAGCCTGGTCCTGGTCCAGGCTCTGATTACCTCACACGCACCTGCAGTCTTCTCCTATTCTCTTTCCCGTCTACAGCTTTTCCCCTCACTGTTTTTTTCCCTCCCTCTTCACACAGAATCCTCTTCCTTAAGCATCATTTCCATCCACTTATCTCCCAGCAGCTCCCAACTGCATCAAATCCGAGCTCCAGGTACTTCTGCTCCCAAGCCCCTCTCACTGCCCAGACCATCTATCTCCCTTACAGCTGGACTCTGTTCCAGCCAAGCAAGTGTCCTGACACCATGTCTATACAATGCTGTAACATCTGGTTAATCCAGTCAACTCTGTCAAACCTTCAGTTAATCATCTGGATGTTTTGTCTACAAGATGCCAAACATCTGGATTGACTGAAGAAATTCACTACATTGATGGAGGTGGTGTTTTTATTTTATTTTTTTTAACTGAATTGACCAGATGTTTTGGCATCATGTAGACACACTGCTGTCTCCTACATTTGTCTTAATAGCTTGTCTGCACAACCTTCTTTCCACCTGGAACATGACCTGTCTCCTCAATGCCATGTTTTCCCTTCCTTCAAATTTCTGGCCAAAATTTCCTCTGCCACAAAGCTGTTCTAGATTAATCCCACTAAACTCATCTCTTGGTTCATGCTGGCATTCACTTAGTGTCTTTCTTTTTTTTTTTTTTTAAATTTACTTTTCTGCCCCATCTGATCTGCAGGAACATTCACTTAGCTTCTACGTGTATAATTCTTTTTTGAGCATTGTCCTCTTTCTCTACACCATTAGATCATAAACTCTACAGGTAGACAGAAGGTGTACCATGAATACAATCGGGTTTGCGTAGTGAGAGGCTCAGTAGCCTACTGATCAAGGGCAGAAACCCTGGAAGTCACTCTTGTTTTGTATCCCAACTCTTCTACTTACCACGTGACTTGGACAAACTTTTTAACTTCTCTAAGCCTCAAGTCTCTTCCTCATTTGTAAAATGGAGATAATAATAGAGCCTACTTTATAGAGTTATTTATGAAGATTACATGAGTTAACACAGATAAAGTGCTTAGATGAGAGCCTGGCATAAAGTTAGTATCCATTGGTCTTTTGTAAAACCTTGGTTTTCTCGTCTGTTCTTTCTTTTGACTGTGGCAGCACCTTGCTAGGTGGGTTAAGGCTAAGCAGCTGCTACTGTTCCCATCTGAGAGAGGAGGAAACAGACGTCAAGGGGTTGTATCATTTGCCTGTTAAATCAGTTGCAGCCTTGCTTTCTGCACATGCCATGCTGGTCCTCAGTTCTTTCTAGTCTCAGGAATTAGAATATTGCTTTCTATAAAGAACAGGTACTCAAGGAAGCAATATGCGTAGAAACGTGTTTTGCTACAGACCAGTGGTTCCCTAAAACTGCCCTGTGGATCGTTGCCCATCTGTGACAAAGTATCTTATGTTAAAATGATAAAAAGACAATATAGTGAGGTTTCCTGAAAGCTACCTTTATTCAATTGTTAGACCTGTCCCTGAACCGAGTCTGTATCCTTCCTTTATTTTTAGTGTAAACCTGTTCTATCTTTATGAAATGATGGTGATATTAAACTATAATATATATATTAACACTATATTGGTTCCTGAGGGGTTTCTTTTTGAAATAGCTTATTCATTAATTTAATAAGTACTTTTTAAGTATCTACTATTTGTTAGGGCACTAGAACAATAGTGAACAAAACTGACAAAAATTCTTGCCCTCATGGATGGCATTCTAGGGTAGAAGATGGACGGTAAACAATAAATAATTAACCTCTCTAAGGTTCCGTTTCTTCATTTGTAAATTGATAACAAGAGTACTTCATGGGGCTGTTTGTAAGAATTAAGTAAGTTAACATGGCAAAGCGCTTAGGAGTTAATAGTGCTATTGAATACAACTGAACAGGGTGACTGACAGACTGAGCGTGTGGAGAGCGTGGTTGGAATGTTGAAGTAGAGTGAAACTGCGGGCCTCCCCGAGAAGGGGCCATGTGCACAGACGGGAAGGCCACTGCAAGGACTTGGGCTTTCACTCTGAGTTAAATGGGGAGCCGTCCAAGGGTTTTCAACAGTGAAGTATGACAATGTGACTTATGTTTTAAAAGGTTCCACTGGCTCTGATATTAACAATAAATTATAGGGAGACCAGAGTGAAAGCAGAGAGACTAGCTATGGTGCTGTTATCATAGTCTCCATGAACATTGCAGTCCCTTTGACTAGGGTGGTAGCAGTGGGAAGTGGTAGAGAATGGTGAAATTCTGGATATATTTTGAAGGTAGAGCCTACAGAATATCAAAAACAGACTGGATGTGTGAGATAAAGACAGGAATCCAAGCTATTTGAGCAAATAGACAAAGATGGCATTGCCAGTGACGGATAGGGGAAAACTTCAGATGAAGCAGGTTTGGTGGCAGCAGAGCTAGGAAGTATAGATGAGAGTTTGGTTTTGAACATGTTAGGTTTGACGGACAATATGGAATTTCACTCCAAAATGGACCTAGGCCTCACATGTCATATATAACTTTTCTAAATTAATTAAAAAATCACTTGTTGAATTCTTTGGTTGCTTGGGAGGTCGTACCCATTCTTAATCAGTCTACTTACACCGATAATATAGTATTATTACAAAGTTTTAGAATAGAGATAAAATGGTCATATTCCTCTTACCCTAAGTAAATTATTTCCTCAAAAATTACAAATTAGAAAATAATGTGTACACACCACACAAAAAAGAGAAGGAAACCTGCAAATTTTAAGTTTACTCATAACTGTTGGAAACTAACCACAGAGCATATAGTTTAAGGTAGTCATTTATTTTCTATACATGGTACCCTTCATTTCAAATATATTGTTATTAAAATATTTAATATCATAATAAATCTCCAGCTAGAGTAAATTCAGAAAATGGGAAAGTCATTTACGAATTTCCTGCTTTCAAAATTATCCTACTTAAAAGGTGCCAGAATTTTAGCAATGACTATCACTTTTGGCATCATGAGAATGAGAAAGAACAATTTTCTAAGAGACCAAGAACACCTTCTTTTTGACTGGGGCTGTGAAGAAAGCCCCCAGAAGATGTTTTTGCTGATCAAGTGATGTGAATTAATAGCATGATCTAATCTTAAGGGAATAATTCCCAGCAGATGTGGAAGAGAGAGACCAGACTCCTGTCTGCATTTCATTAGAAACCAGTCTTTTCTTTCCAGGTAGGATTTCCCACTCTCTAACCCAAAATACAGTTTAAAAAAATTAAATGATGAATTTGTACATTATCACTTTAGGGATAATTCAAAGTATATAATCACATTTCTTTCCTTCCTTCTCCCCCTGTCCTGCCTGTTTTTTTCTGTAAGATTTGGTTTCTTCTTGAATTAGACATATGGCTGACTGGGGCAAAAAAGACAGCAGGGGGAAATGTGTGAGGCAAGTGGTTTTGGAAAACTCTATCAACAGAGACTCTAAAGATACAAACTAGTCAAAGAAACATAGAGAGCAGATATTGCTAGAATTTAGGACTTGACCAAATTAAGTCATCACATCAAATAGAAATGTGCATGAAGACTGTGATCCTGGCAAAGGGTTCAAACCTTCGAGTGAGTTCTTTTAGAGCTAATGCAAGAATTACTGTATAAGCTTGTAGCTAGAAATGAAACAGAATGGGAAAAATAACCCGTTGTATATGGGAGCTGCCTTTGGCGGCTTGAAATCAGCCATGGTGAGAAGACTTACACCATAGAAATCAGCAAATGCTGCAAATTAAGACTTTTCCTTCTTTCCTTTTCGTTAGGGAGCTGGTTTCCAAGCATATCACTGGAAACAACTTTCCACAGGGATTAATGAAACTCTCAGCACCTGTGACAAAGATAGTCATCTATGGCTTTGGTGGTGGCGGCGGGGTGGATTTTGGGAAGTAAATGAGTATTCTTTCTACAAACATAGGATTCCTAAACCAATGCTAGTAAGATTTGGTGTTTTGTTATTTCTCTCAAAATTTGAATTTCATCAAGCCTTTATTAGAAAGGATTTCTCTACAGTATGGTTCTGTTTTTACTTCTCTTCATTAAGAGACAAAAGAAGAAAGGAGATAAAATATACTTCCTGCTTTCTAGGAAGCAGAAAGGGCACCACCTGATAAACTGTTTACAGTTACTGGAACAGAGTCAAAGCCATAGAGAAAGCAGATGCAGACCTGCTCTTTTTTTGTGAATGACAGTGTTAAAGAATGTAACCCCTCTTAACTTCTCTACACCCCTTACGGACAAATTGCTTATACTGATACAACCCTCAATGGTAACTCACTTCACACCTCTGTTTTCTCTCTTGTTATCGCCAAGATTAAACAGCATGTTTTGGCAATATTCTGCATTTATCTAACCTTTTCCATACAGGCCACACTGTTACAACAGAACAGGTTTATGTACCTCACACGTCAGATCTTATCAAGAAACTTGGTAGTGACAGTTTGATAAGGACACCATAGCTTATTGAGCTTGTTCTAAAAACAACAGCAGCAAACCACTCATCTCCTCACACTTTTTAATGTCCTTGTTCTATGGTATCCCCATTTTTAGACGCAGCAGATGCATTACTGGCCATGTGGCCTCAGAGGCTAGAGAGAGCTGAGGGCATGAGACAACATGTATTTCGATATTATGTCATTAAAAAATTCTAGAGCGATCTGCATTTACTTCAATTACCTATTTTCTTTCCAGGTAGGATTTCCCAACCCTTAACCCAAAATACAGTTAAAAAAAATTTAAATGATGAATTTGTACATTTTATCACTTACAGAGAAAGGAGAGGTCTAGGGAGTTTTAGCTTTCGCCTTGCCAACAGCTTCAACCAAAGTGAAAAAATGGCTTGTTATAAAATGAGAAAAAAATTGCCAGGAGTTGCTTTTTTCTTTGCTTTCCAGAAAGTCCAGCATTTTCATAGGCAATGAACAAGAATGCTAACAGACTGCCGTGTCTCAGGATAACCTCCCTAGCGTAGGACACATAAAAGGAAAATAAACTCAATTACAAAATTAGAATAAAATTTAAAGGCTAATTTCCTAATGTTTTCATATTTTGGAATTTTTTTTTTTTTGCAATTCATTTGGCCCAAACACATTCCTGTGACATTTCCAAAGGCATTACATGAGCATATTTAATACAATATTTAACAGATAATTTTACTATGTTCTTAAACTTTTACCAAAATTATTATTGCTATTATTCAATTAAATTCATGGTGAATTTTATTATCATGTTGAAATTCTTCTAGTAAAAAGAATTCTAATCTCTGTGGAATTGCAGATCTTTCTTCCTCCTTCTCCTTCTCAGAGGTAACCCCTATTTTCACATTTTTATACTTTTGCTACATATGTGTACATCTATAAACAATATATAATACTGTATGGTATGTATGTCTTATATTTTTATATGGGTGGTTTCCTTTTTCACATTATTTTTA